>BHFT01039805.1:0-23005 GCA_004320025.1 Laticauda laticaudata | reverse complement strand
CTTGCCTTTTCCACTATAAATCTTTTGACAGCTAAGAGACTTAAGCAAGAAATTTGGAAAAAATCCATCCCTTGATATCATAGGCATTTAATTGCTTGAAAATAAAAAGTCAAGGATACTAATCCAAGATTTATCTGGATAACTCAAAACAATTTTGAAACACAGGAAAGAGAGGAGAAAAAAAGAATATAAGGGGTGGGATCTGGAAAAGGGAGGAGTACTGAACCTGAAATTAAAAAAGAACTGACAGCAAAATATCTCAACAAGACTCTCCCAAAGGAAGGACGATACTATAGTCTTCTACTTGTAAATATCATGCGATGGACAGTAACCGCCAGGAAAGCAGATAAGTCAAAAGATAGAATATAAGAAAATACATTACAGGGAAACATATTTTTCGTTGGATTCTTGATGATTTCTGGATTCTTATGGTTATTGTTTTGAATGACTAAAATCAATCGGGTTGGTTGCCTTTTACAAACTGGTTTAAAATGTTCTGGCCTACCATGACCCTGTCTTATTTAGAAGAAGATGAAACAATGGAACTTAAAAAAAATGTAAAAGCAAAGATGCACAGAATGGAGAAGTTCTTTTGGCTCCGTATTTTCAGTTTTTAGAAATGGGAGAATTTTTGGAATTATGAGCCAAAGCAATGAGCAAATTGCCACTAGCCACATGGCAGATACAAGACAGCAGTTTGCGATCACTGCATAAGAAGAAGCCATCTTTTTTTTTTTTTTTATAGAATTTTACGTTTACTTGATCTATTTTTAACACAACCACTATATATCGACATAAGCAGAACATAAATACATTACTCGCTTATACCACAGACAAACTCCCATGTCTATTTCGTCAAAACTCTCGCATATATTCTTCCGGTCTGCACGCGAGTGAGGAAAGCGCGCAGAGCAGATGTGCGAGATAACCGAGAGTGCAGTAAGGGATTTGGGGTCTCAGATAAATGGATCGCCAGTAAGTTGTGCATCGGAAACTACATAATGTCGTTATTAAAACAGGATGTAGAAATCCAATTCACATGAGGGGACCCTTAATCAAATCAGGAGCAATATAATAGGAATAGTTTCAATAGAATGTTCCACATTAAAAGGCAATATGCCTTATATTATAGAGGATAGACATAACGCCAGTGATCACCATGATCACACCTTAACTTTATACTAAGTCCCTTTATTACATCAATCACTTATAAAAGGGGATGGAGGGATAGCAACCTCATACAACTTCAAACATTCGTCTTAAGAATATAGCACAAATTCTTTATTCATCTTTTGCAATATATGAATACAAGCAAAACATGCACCAGAATGCTAATTAGCACAGCGGTGACCTCAAACAAATGAAAGTCCCTCTCATTGAAAAACATGAACACTCGAAAACAATTAAACACTAACACCATACTCTTACTCACAAATGTACAATTATCTCATACTCCTACGTAATTATCCTTTATCTCAATTTAGTTCCACTCACATATGTGGATGCATCACAAACACATGTTCCTGTTTGGTCAAACAAAGCATCGCCCATCAATTTCATAAAAATTCTGTTTTCTAGCTGTCACTTAGGCTCTCACCTGCAAGGCCATATAACATACTATGGTCCAAATGGCTTCTAAGTGACACTACTCACAATAGGGAAAGAAAAGCGTAGGCCCAGCCAGGACAAGCACCGTTGTCGTAGTCTATATGATAGATTTGCGATTAATAATTTTGCCTATACTTCCTGTAATGGTAGAATAGTATGCTTAGTCAGATAACTGTCGAAATCTGTAACAACAAGCTGATGGTGGAGCTCCAGAAATCGTAAGACACTCGCGTACGTTCGCATGACTCATGCGCAGAGGTATTAGACACTCATTGAGTTAAACCATAGCCCTTGACTTTAGCTAGCAGTAGATGATACGTGAACGCGAATCTCTTTAGATGTGTTATATGTTTAAAAACGCGGTACTGACACCCCTCCACCAGGCGTTGACCGAAGCAGGTAACTACCACTCCCCAACTATATTTCGCGGTCCAAGCCTTTGAGAGAGCTACGCATTAGCGAGAGTCTCAAGCGTCTGGCACTTAGCCGCTGTTTAATCACAGTTTACACATCAACATATACTTTGTCGAATCTCACTTCCTATTATATTTGGTGGCTCTCAGGCTAGAATTCCCCCAATCATACTGTAAAACAGTATGATGTGTAGCCGGATGCGTGCTACGCGCGTCATGTTAACCCAGTCTACTGTGTTCTCTTTTGTACATTATATCTTTTTTCCAAAACCATATGTCGAAATTTTCGCTTCTTTCAACATATATCTTCATCTAGCTGCTCCTCCACAAGTCGGCCACAGCTAACACGGACATACTGGGAGGAGTGCTCAGAGTCAATGACAACAGCCCAGGTATCACTCGCGTGACCATTATATAACCTACCACAGTTTTTTCCTCCATATGAAGTGTGTATTCAGGAAATGTTGAGAGTATGTCATTGCTAGTTGGCCTCAATTCATCCTCTTTCGGGGAGAGAAGTAAACAGTATAGGCCGAAGGCACGTCTCAGAAACATCTCTAATTCACAGTAGCCAACCAACGTTCACTGAAAGATATTGGCACTGCGAAGACAATGTTTATTATGCTCCAGGACGCATGGGTGTGGATAATAATTGTTGCACGAGCGGGGTACAAATAAGAGCGGTTGGTGTCATATTTGAAACACTATAATTTTGAGACCCTACAACTCTTCTTGCCATTATCTCCTAAATCGCAAATCACCATATTCCAAATTTTCTTCCCTAACGAATGGACGTTGCGCAAGTCACCACATCATTAAGGTATTTCGTGTGTCTAAACCTAGTGGTTTCTTCACTCTCGTGTGTACAGTTTAGCATTACAAGCTCCCAATCACAACTAACAGCCCGGCATTCAAGGGTTTACCACTTTTATTTAATTTTCAAAATACCACTACAGGGCTTCTTCAGTATTCATCCTCTTTTGCTCACACCATCAGTACCGTCGATGCTGACGACAAGTTCATGTACAAATCGATGCTTCAGGCTCACGGCTCATTCTTCAGAATGCCAGGTATCACAATGCCTAGTCACCTCAGGAGGGCTCGAGTGAAGCAAACCTCGAGCTACCTTAATACCGACAATAAATCAGTCCGCATCGCATTATATCATAAGAGATCTGACTTCACATTTTAAAGATCGTCTCAATCAGATGTGCCCTACGCTTCATCCGTGGATGGAATGACACTCTTGCAATGTATTCTTTCCGCGCTCAGAACTCTACCTAATGATGGCCACTAACAAAACGCCTACAAAATACCTTACATCGTCTCGCTTGAATTGTAGAGTAAGGAGAATCTTCAATCCTACAGGCTGGTTCCAGGGCAAGGCGGGTGGTTGGAGAACTTCCTTTGGCATCTCTGGCCAAACAGATTTTCGCAGGTACTTTGTTCCGTCTCTAGTTTTGGATGCTGATTTAAGTCATCCCTTTTCATCCTAACAATTCTCCCACACACCCATATCTAACTGTTTGTTTCCATGTTTTATAAATCGATAGGATAAGGAAACAATATGCCTGCAATCACTATGTCGCCCGACTAGAAACCAACTGGAGACGCATTTGTGAGGAGGATGTGTGAATGCTTTGCTTGCCAAAATATCAATTGTGTGCTTTATCTCCGTATACCTAATTTCTTTTGTCCTAGATTTAAACTCCTCTATGCGCACGGCACAAAAGACTCCCCTGTATATAATGTCTTCTAAATATACACCCCCGCTACCCCTGTGGTTCCTTTAGTTCCCTTGTACCCCATAAAAAAGCATGCCAGTCACTAAACAGTAACACTCATGGGCAGTCTTTGCTCACAAGAAGCAGAGCCGTTAGTGGAAGCAAGCCACTACCAATCAAGGCCATTGGTGTAATGAACATGACATGAGAGTGACCTTGGGGATAATGGAGGATCATAGAGGGGCGAGGAGGGAGGGCGTGATAGAGAAAGAGGGGGAACATTTCAACTAGACTATTGGAGATGGTGGCTAAGGGAACCACCACAATTTCTTTTTTACAAACAAAAAAAATAAGCCTGCAAGTAACGCATAAAAGGGAAAACAGCAGCTGCAAAAATATCACAACATCAGAATGAGCAAACAAGAAAAACAGAGGGAAATGCAGAAGAAGAAGAAATTCTTAGGAGAGAGTAGCAGAGACAAAAGGGTTAAGAAAAGCTGGGCCACTTGGGCACGAAAAGATGAGAGGGAAAAGGAAAGAAAGGAAAGAAGTTTATAAAGGACAGAACCTGGCTCTACATCACAACACGTAGATTTGAGATTTATGAGGGGCAAACACGCATGTATGGGCTCCTACACTACATTTAGAGATATGAAACGAGATAAAGGGCATTTTAATAAAGTGTGTGTTGGTGTTGTGTTCACATGTGTTGGAGATGAAAATACTTTGAGGTAAACTAGTGTAATTAAAATATTAGGAGTAATAAAGAGGGTCATTAGGTGTGTCAGGAGAGAGAATACACATAGCCACAGATAGTATGGTTATATTAGAAACAGAAACTAAATATTAGTGGGAAAGAATACAGGGGTGGAAAGCAATGTAAGGGACCAATGTATTTAAAAATAAAATGTGCCCATCTGAAACTAAATGCTTGCAAAATACTGCGTGAGCTTTTTATCTATCCCCACAACCATAAGTGTCAGACACAGCTATCTTAACCCACGCTGGACCATGACTTTGCTTAGTATTCCTATAATACAAACATTAAATCCATACAAAGCATTTTTAAAAAGGCTTAAACACCAGATATTCTAGGATCTAAAAAGATTTTAACTCAAACTCCGATTTATAAACATAGGCGTGAAGTAGAATAAGGTGAAAAAAAAGACTTTCATATTGATAATATGAAAGAAGGAATATTAATGAGACATAGGTTGGTTTTGTTGAATCAATTAAAGGAAATATGATATTTAACTGAAAAGAAGTATTAAAGATGTTTAGATTTTATGATTATTTAATGATTAGATGAACTGGATATGGAATGAGGGTTTATATTATATATATTTACAATCTTCTTTTTTTTTTTTAAAGACCTTAGTGTGTATTATAAGAATGTACAAGCAGAATTTGATTGGAGTTTATGTAATTATGGTATTATATTGAAGGTTCAATAAAATTAAAGGTATATATTGAAGGTTTTAAAGTAAGCAGTTTTGGAATTGGATGCTAAAGGAAATTATAAAACATTTATTGAGGTAAATAAACACAAGGGATAGGTCCACTCTATCTGGTAAAAACAAAATATTCGAACCCAGTCAAGCCAATTAGTACTAAATGAGAACTCCAATTAGTAACTAAACCAATTTGTTTTATGGAAAAGATTAATATGAAATTGAAACAGAAGCAGATCAAAAGTATATAAATATAATGATTTGAATTGAGATGAGATAATCAAAATTAAATTGAGAAAATTAAAAGAGGGGAAAAACTATATCAAAAATGTAAAATAGTGTAAGATATAGAATAGAATACAAAAAGGAGCATGAAACTGAGTTTTGTGTCTGTATAAAGAAGTTCAACCCAGAACCATGCTGTTTTCAAAAAAGATATTTTACTTGTATTTTGTATGTGTGAAAACCCAAATAAAACTTTATTTTTTTAAAAAAGAGTTCCGATATAAATAGTGGGCACAAGAGTTGTCAAATGAAGTCCAAGGATCCAAACTTTGTAGCAGGTTCATCAGTCCAGGTCCAGAGTCACAAGATATCAAACTGGAAGTCAAGGTATGCTTAGTCTAGACATTTTTTGCTGACAGAGATGCTTCAGTTTGCTGCTCTTCTTAAATAGAAGCTGTCGCAGTTTTGCTCATTTTCTTGTGAGGACCCTTGCAGAACATTTTTGCCCTACACTACCCTCCAGACAATGAGGCATTGCACTGAAAGGGATTTGTGGCTCATACTTCTTGTCTTCAGAAATCAGCAAGCAGCTGTCTCTAATGGTTACTGGACAGCCCATCTCCTCTTTGTGCAACAACTCCTTCATCCAGCTCCATCCAATGTGGAACTGGCTACTCATTGTGAGTCTCCTCATCTGAATCTGAGTCCCCCCATGACATCACCATTCTCCCATCCACCTCCCATGATGATGAGGCTATCTATGCCAAGATGGCAATGTTCTGTTGCATTTTTATGGTTTTATATTTGAACTGTTCAGAATTATTTTGGAGTCAGTTGGTGCCTAAATTGAATAAATATGTATGTACATTACTCAATC
The DNA here is from genome assembly GCA_004320025.1 of Laticauda laticaudata. NCBI lineage: Eukaryota > Metazoa > Chordata > Lepidosauria > Squamata > Elapidae > Laticauda > Laticauda laticaudata. The sequence goes on along the minus strand of BHFT01039805.1, from coordinate 16,707 downwards.
ATAGACAGCCAATCTTAAATAACAGCTGTTGTTGGACAAGTGAAATCCTCAATGTTCATATCATGCTTTTGATCTGCCCAGAATTTTCTGCTTGGATTCTGTATAAGATATAAGGAGACTGCTTATATTTATTTATATGTGCATTATCTTCTTGGATTGTACTTTTTAAAAAGTAATTTATATCGGAATAAGCTTCAGGCAGTTCAGAATCCTTCTTTTGTATTAGAAATCATTATTAAGGAAGTATTAATTTCATCATGTTGATATGGGCTACCAGATTTTAATTGCAAAATTCCAGTTGTGGTGTGAGAAAAAAATTAGGGTTGTATCTTTTTATACTGCCTTATGGTTGTCTGAATCGTAGTCATCATAAAGCAAGCAAACATTTATCTTAATAACAACCTCAATTGTGTAAAACAGTTCTGAATCACAAATAAATAAAAATGTGGCCCAAATCAGCCAAATGAAAGGTAAACCTTTTTTGTGACTTTAGAAGTAATATCGTAAAATGTTTGTTTAATCAGACAATATAGTTAATCATAAAAGTAAAACTGAAAGTTAGCACTGCTGGATGCTAGCATAAAAGTTAATAAATTTACCTGATAATCATTATGCACATGCTAGTTATAATAATTTACTGTCCATATCAAATCTTTATAAGCATTGTAATTAAATATAAAAATGCACATTAGAATTATAATGAGTAATTAGGGTAACATAGCTAATATGCAAAACGTCCCAAAGCTCATTAAAATGTTAAAAGATGAAACCTGTTGTAGTCAGATTTTTTTGCCTTTTTTCTGTATCTGTCTGAATGTCAATATATCTTCTGCATTGCTTCATTAGCTGCATGTTTTAATTACATAAAAACCCCAACCCCAATCCTAAATTAAACTAAAAGTTTTCATTATTTTGTCACATTTTGAGTTGGAATATGTTACAATTTATGTTCAAGTGAAGACATTTAGCCCTTTTGTAAAATACCATGTTCTGCAAATGGAATGAGATTGAGCCATGCCAAGTAATTGTTAGAAAATGCATTGGGTGGGAAAATCCTGCATGCTGACTGAAACAAAAGCACTCACTTGTTGTGGTAAGAGGCATCAGAGAAAACCTCAAAAGCCAAGAACATAAAAATATCCTCAAGCTTGTTACAAAGTTGAAAGATCAAACCTGGAGTGCTTAGCAGTGTTTTAGTTATTGTTTGCATCTCTCAGGAAAGTTTTCTAGGGCAGCCCATGTTTTCCTTGTGGTAATTCTACAACTGCTGAATACGTATCAAGACTTTTTGTAGGACATCATTTGTATTGATCACAGACTGGTAAACTAATTGTGAGACTCATGAAGATGCCACCAAGTGCCTTGAGTTCTCTCAGTAAAGCCCATGTCCCACTGAACCAACGGATGCAAAGAGGATGTAAAACGGACAAAAAAGCTTGCCATCCATTGGAAAACGCGATGTACTCACCTGCCGTCTGTTTTGCTTCCTCTCTATCCGTCCAGCGAAATCCGTTTACTGACGTTTCATTCCGCTCCAAAAGTTTTGGGCTGCCAAAACATTCCGCGGAAAATGTATCCAGTTTCGTCCGTTCCTGCATTCGCTATGGCATCCGTACAACATCCGTTTCTAGCATCCGTTACGCAATCCACTATATCCGCTAGGCATCTGTTCCGCATCCCGCAACTCGCATCCGCTCGGACGCAGTGAGGAAGCGGAAAGATGTAGAACAGATGCGAGATGGAATGCAGAATGGATGCCAAGCGGAAACAAAGCGTTTAACGGATAAAACGTTCACAGAGGGGACCTACTCTCGGATATTAAGGATGTCTACAGGATGCCTAGAGGATGCCTAGAGCGATGCAAAGGACACCCTTATACTGCCTATAAAAAGGGGGCAACTCAACCTGCATCTCACTTCAGAACAGCAGCCAAGCTATGCAGACCTCTGCAGCCTTCATCTGACTCTTCCTCTTCCACAGCATCCAGTCATGTCCACTGTGGATCATAACAACAGTCCTTTTGGCAAACCGCCATCCTTCTTGCAACAGGTACGAAGCCATCTACAGGCTCTGTGAAACTCTACTACGGGAAGAAATTGGAGGCAGCCAAAAGCGTCTGGGTCTGCAGATGGATTGCCAGAAGAGCAAGAGTACGGACTGTTACCAACCAGTGATGGTGAGAGCTCTCAGGAACGAAGACAACTCGTACTTCCCAAACTTCATGAGGATTCCTCCAGCCAGGTGTTTGATAAGTTGTATGCAGGCTGACACCCAGGATTGACCAAGCGAACACCAATTTCGGCCCAGCCTGGAACCTGGGCTCAAGGTGGCACTCACTCTGCGCGCACTGGCCTCCGACCACCTACTAAGCATGCAGTACGGCTGGAGGGTGCCAACAACACCATCAGCATTGTGGTCAGAGAAGTGGTGCAGGCCTATCATCGAAGAAATACAAGGAGGAAGCTCCTCCAGTCCCCTCCACTGAAGAAGGATGGAAGAAAGTTGCAGAGCAGTGGTATCAGAAGGTGGAACTTCCCCCACACCGTTGAGCCATAGATGGCAAGCCCGTGGCCTGCAAAAGGCTTCCAGCAAGTCAGGTCCACTTATTTCAACTACAAGGGCTTCTTCAGTATCTCCTTTCCCATTGGTCGATGCGACGACAGTTCATGTACATCGATGCTTCAGGCTACGGCTCATCTTCAAAATGGCCCAGGTTACAATGCCAGTCACCTCACAGGAGGGGCTGGAATGCAAACCCTGCCCAACGTACACACAAGTATGTGCCCCTACTTCATCGGGGGGATGACACCTTCTCCTCAGAACCTACCTCATAAGCCCTACAACTCAAGATACCTCACCCGTGAAGAAGAGGATCTTCAACTACAGCGCTGTCAGCAAGGCGGGTGGGAGAACTCTTTGGCATCGCTGGCCACCAGATTCCAGGTACTTCTCACACCATGCCAGCATCGCCCAGAGACCAAATGAGGAGATTGTGGAACTTGCATGCATCTTGCACAATCTCATGCGCACCCGCTACCAGTCTTGCAGAACAAGGCTTGTGGACCATCAACAAGGCAATGGGACATGGAGCCTTGGAATGAGGCAAGGGCGAAACCTTGCTAGACACTTCAGGATGTGCAAGGCCCCAACAGAGCCTCACGTGAGGGGAACAAGCAGCGCAACCTTCCTGAAACACTGGTTGGCAACTCCTTCAGCCTGTCTCATCAGCACGGATGAGATGGGGCCATGGTAATGGTCCTACCAATGAACAGGGCATTTGAATAAAGTGTTGTGTTTGGTGTTCACATGTGTGGATTGATTTGATACAATTATTATTGATAATAAAGGGCCATAGGTGTGGCACCTGGGAGGGTGGACCATACGAGTCCCATATGCTTGGCACTGGAGGCTTATCTATTCCACAGCTATCTTACCCACCCACTGCATATCTTAACCATCCACAACATTTTAAGGCTTAAACCATTTCTAAAGTTAACACCAAGACTTTTATTGAAAAAAGAAGTGAAGCAAGTGCTCGTGAAATCAAAAGATAAACTTTATGAACAACAAGCTGTAAACAAAAAATGACCAAGTCAAGTGTCCAAATAAAAGTCCACAGGTGCCAGTAACCGTGGTCTCTGCACTCTTATATGTCCTTCGGAGGTGTTGGCCCAGTCTCAGGGGTGAAGGGTTCAGGTGCTGTGGTGGTGGGTGGTGCTGGAGTGCACTGCCGAGAGGACAACAGGGGACAGTGGTGTTCTAGGAAAGGTGTCGGGACAGGTGGCTCAAAGGCCCGTGAGCTGAGAGGTCCTTCCTCCATGCCATGGTGTGTCAGCCCCAGTACTGATGACAGATGTACTGAGGCCGGCTTGGCATGGGGTGGAGGAAGGAGTAGTGTAGTGGGGCTGCTCTGCAGTGGGTGAGGACTGGTGTGGTGGGCACTCATTGGCGTGATGGCATCGCTGTTCATCGGTGGCATCACTGCGTGGGTGGCATCGGTCCGCACTCAGTGGGACCGGTGGCAACGGTGTCGCCCCGATGACTCTTGTGCCTGGAGTGGTGAAGGCTGCTGCCTGTGTGCTGGACCTCTGGTAGCCAATAGTGCACTGGTAGGTGAGGGCCTGTGGGAGAAGCTTGGACCGGGAAGGGACATTCACCTGGGGTGAGGAGCCAGACCTGGACTGGGTGGGAGCAGGTTCCTCTGGGTCTGGAAGGTTGTGAAGCAGCTCCGTGATCAGTCTTCACCACCTGATACTGGGGGAATGCCGCCATGTCCTTGAGGGTCTGGTGAACATAGGTGAGAAGGGCTTTGCAGATTGGAAGGGAGGAGGGTCATGTGAAACCAGCTGAGAGAGGAATCTATGCTGGTGCGGTGGTGTCCCTGATCTCCACAGGGCAGTGTGGCTCCTGCGTCCCTCCTGCAGTCCGCTCTCTGCCTTTTCTTTGAGGCAGAAGCTGGGGGGTGGTGGATGCGCCTAGGACTGTGGTTGATTCAATGTCTCCTTTCTCCCACCGCACCAGGGAAGTCTCCATGCACTCCACCACGGTTACCACACCTGTCTGACGGTTCTCCCGCCGTGCAGCACTCCACAGAAACCTGGCCCTGGAGACAGGGATGACTTCGGCCAGAAGAGGACTGCTCTCAGCAGGCTGCCGGAGAGAGGTGGTAGTGAGGGGGCTGCTGGTGCTCCTTGGTGCGGATTCTCACCCAGTCCAGGAAGCTGCACCTGGCCATGACCGTAGGTCTCTCTGTCTGTCAGCTTCACAGTGGCCTGGCCAGATTTCTTCAGGTGCAGCTTCCTGTACCAGGTGTGCATTGTGCTTCCATCAAGCCGAGAGCACCTCCGAAGTGTAACCACTACTTCTCCGCCCTCTTTCTCCAAGCAGCCTGCCTTCCGCTTGGTGTCCACTGTTACAGCCGGTGTCCCTTCCGCCACAGATCGTCCATTCTCTCTCACCACTCCAAGCACCTCAGTCTCGTGTGCCTCCTCAATGTAGTATTGCCTTCCTCTCCCGCCCACATACGCCTCTTCCTCCCTTGGCATGAAGAGGAAGAGAGGAGGAAGGAAAAAGGGACAGATGGCCCTCATCAAGAGGGGCTCCCAGTGTAGGGGCTGCTTCCTCCACACCCAGCAGCAGCAGCAAGCAGCAGAGGACCATCAATCATCATCATCACTCATCATCATCCTTCACAGCAGGATCATAATCAGCATCAGATACAGCAGACAGCAGCAGCGGCAGCACCAGCAGATCAGCACAGCACAGCAGGACCATGATCACCAGCAGCAGAGTAAGCAACAGCACGCCAGCAAGGGTCCAGGAGCACGAGCAGGACGAGCAAGACCAGGGAGCACGAGCAGGACGAGAAAAGTCCAGGAGCACCGCAGGACCAGCAAGGACCAGGAGCAGCTTCCAAAGAGTTAAGCACGCAGCAAGAATGCCCCAGCACCAGCAGAGCACCACCGCAGGAGTGCAGCTTCAGCAGAAGGCCCCAGCAGTAAGCAAGAGTCAGGGGCAGGGGCGGGACGTTGGCCTGTCCCTCTTTCCAGGGATGGCAGCAGGTTGCTGAGCTTTCGCTTACCTCCCCATGGTTGTGGGGTTGCTGCTGGCAGGGAGGCCTGGCAGGCACCAAGGCTGGCAGGAAGGGCTGGCACCAGCTGGCAGGAAGCCAGGACGAAGGCTGGCAGAAAGCCAGGCACGAAAGGCTGGCAGGCAGGGCACCAAGGCTGCAGGAAGCCTGGCAGGAAGGCAGGCAGGCAGGCACCAAGGTGCTGGAAGGCAAGGCTGGCAGCCAAGTTCCTGGTTAGGCAGAACATGCAGGCAGGGAACAGGCAAGGAACTCGAAAGTGTCCAGCAGCAGGTCTTTCCTCGGAATGCTGGACACTGGCGAGCTGCTTCCCGTTTATATCTGTGTTGGCTTAACGCAATACATCCCCCGCATTCGCCAATGTAACGCTCGGATCCATTCGGCTTCCACGTGCATCCACTAGTGCTTCGCTGTGCATCCGCTCATCACCTCGGCTCCGCGTCTGCATTCTGCTGTATCCGTTCCGCGTCCACTTTGCTGAGGCCCCACCCGGAAGCCCTGCGGATGTGCCATCCGCTCCCATTCCTGCTTCCATCCACTAGGCTTCCGTTCCGCATCCCGTTTTCCATCCGCCTGCTCTCCACCCGCGTTGTGTTATCCGCTCCAGTTATGCAAATTTTTGCCCCTTTTGAGAGTGGATACAACGGATGGAACATTTTGCTCGTCCGCTGTGTCCTTTTTGCATCCATTGGGCGGTGTGACATGGGCTTAAGCAAAACTGAGTTGTGCAAGCAAAATGATGCCACATGCAAGGAATAACTCCAGGTGCTAATAATATATCCTGCTCTGTGAATGAATCCTGTCAGGTGGTCACATTATCATTTCAAGAAATGCTAGAGAAGAGAAAATGTTTCTCTGCAAAAATCCCTGCTGGACTTTTTAAAGGTTAAACAAAGCTCGAAAAGAAGCCTCAGTCACCTCATGCATTTGGGGAAGGGGGACTAAATCAATCCAACAGTGTAATATTCTAGCTGCTCTGCAGATGCTTAAATTTTAATGTGATTGTTTGAAGGAACAGCAAATGACAATCAGACTTTGTTTGCAGCTACTGCTGTGGATTGACTAAAGCAAGAGATCCAGATTTTCTCCCAAGTAAATTGGGGTTCAATTATTTTCTTAACAGCACAATGGTACTTAACTGATCATATTCACACACTCACACACACCACACAAATCCCTTTCCAAAAACTTCAAAACCACTATGTAAAGTATTATGAACAGCTACTAAAAGCCGCTGATTAAATTGATTGTGTGAGAGAGTTTAGTAGGGTACCTCAAATGCATAATGTCTTAGACTACATTATCTTTTTTTCTGTTTACCAGAACTATTTTATGTATTGTGTTTCTTCTATATTTTCCTTTAACTATCCTTTTATTTTGCGGTTTTTTAGGGTTCATTTCCTGTTTAAACATTTCTTTCTCTCTATTTCAAATACACAGACACAGGTGTGTATATATGTATACAATAGGTACATGTATGTATATATTTGTGTGTATACATGCACGTATCAAAACACATGCAGATATGCTTCCAAAGAAGTCATGCAAGCAAGAAAAGGCACAACTACCTTAATAATTTCAGAAGAGATGGTTCATGTGTACTTCCTTTTAATGGATTTGCATACTTATTAATATTGCCCACATAAAAATGTTTTCTTTGACATGAGTTATTACAGAGTATTGTTATCGTTCAGATGTTTTAAAATAATAAAAAGTGAACTTGAAAGGAGTGTGATTGGATGATTTGAAAAAAAAAAGATTGAAATAATGTAGTATTACTTAGAGTATTTGTTTCAGAAAAATATTAATATCAATTAGAACATTTCTAATGGCCTCACAGGAAATTTGCCAAGAACATTAGAAGGATTGTTATTGCTCCTTGGATTTAGTAGAATTTAAATCATTAACTAGCAGCATATTTAAAGGTCTGATTCCTCCTTTCTGGTGCAGTTATAGTTTAATCATAACAGCATGAAAGGTATACTTGAGGAAGAGATCCAAACAATTTTACATACATACATACATACACACACACATACAAACACATATGTGTTTGTGTGTGTGTGTGTGTGTGTGTGTGTGTGTGTATGGTATTCAGCTTTGTTCAGGTATTTTCCCAATCAGTTATAGTTGTGCTTTTTAAAATTGTAGCAACGTTTCAGCCAGAATCTCATCTTGCCATCATCAGGCTTCTTGATTTGAAGTTAGCTCTATAAAGTCAGACTTTCTACATTGTTTCAGTTTTAAATATTGGGGCTAGGCTACGCGTGTGACCAAGAATGTTTTTCTAATTTTCTTCATCCTGTGTGTCGCTACGATATAGTGGATGTCTGGTCTTGTTGCGTGAGTCTTTATACTACTAGAGTTCGTCTTGAGTGCTGAGTAGTTCGCTTTATTGTATTTCGCAATATCTTTTGGCTCTGCGTCTCTCGCGTGTGTGTGTGCTCTGATTCGGCTGTAAACCATTCGTGTCATAGGTCTGAGTAACCGAGTTCTTAGTCGAAGGTCGTCTGTACTGAAACAGACATCTGTTCAGTGTGTGAGTGTAGGCAAAGCATTAGATATTCCTCTCTTAGTCTTGTTGGTGGCGTGCGTTCTTGAGCTCACTCCAAGAGCGAGTTCTGTTTGTGCCCAGGGGTTTGCCATGCGGTGTGCTGGGCTGATATAGTCTGATTCAGGTGATCTGCATTAGTCACTGACATATATAAAGCATCTATATATAATATGATCTCTGGTTATCGAGTCTATTCTCACCCGTCGATCATGAGAACTGTTATACCTATCTTGGTCAAGTTTCGTAATGATCTAGCTCTATTCACATCATCTTCAGGCTTGTTTCTTCAGCTCTTGTTCTCAGCAGATAATGTGCAGCTTGCAGCTTGCCTCTTCCTTCTCTTAAAGTGCTAGTGGCAGCCGATGTGCAAACTTGAACCTTGTGGTGGGGGATCGCAGATCTGGCTGTATTCTGATATACCTGGGATGTGACACGCACTGTCACTAGGTGAGGTCCTTGTGTGTGTATTATGGCCTTGTTAACCTCTGCCTTAAAGTGGGAGGCCTGACTCGTGACTCATGGTCCAGTCTTATTTTGAGGAATTCAGGCTAATGAGCTTGTATCAACTTGTCTCTATACTCGTGGCTTCGTTGCGGTTTTCAGCTGGTCGTGCCACAATCTTATAACAATGGTGCGTGCGTGTCCAGTTATGGACTTCTGCTTGATAGTGGAGTGCAGAGGGGTTTGAAGTGGGTAGTGGTGCAGCTGCAGTATGGCTTCTGTTCGTAGTCGTGTCTTCCTCTTCTGTGTGGTGTGAGTCCCTTTTTTCTTCTGCGTGGAAGTGTGGTGTGGTAGGCATCTTGATTGGGACTTGGGGTGTGGGTCCGGTGTGTCATTCTCTCATGTTAGGGTACATCGTTTATTTAATGAGGGGCAGTTTCAAATTGGTTGCGTAGGCGGAGGTACATTCTCGTTTATTCATGCTCTGTGGGCGTTTTTCTATCTCTATGGCTTCTCTGATTATTCTGTTGTTGAAGTACACCACCAGACTGTCAATCATTTGGAAGCTTTACTCAAATCATTACTCTGAGAAGCACAAAGCCGAAGACACAAGCCTGTACACTTCACCAAACACGTCACCAAAACACTTCCAATTTTATGCAGGAGAAAACCCGATTAACCAAAGAGCCACATACAAATACCCGCGAAAACCTCAGAAAACAAATATATATGTATATATATGCACACACATATACATATACATACAAACACATTTCATATTTCATATTGTACATTTCATAGTATACAAGGCTTTGTATATTTTCATTCAAAAATATTCCAGTTTGTCTACCATATTATAGAAATTCACTATTGCCTGGTACATTACCATTAATCTACTAGAAATTTTAGCTCCACTTCTAACATCATATACAAAGGTGTGCGGCGCCTGAATCTTTGATGATTTTCCATTAAAATAAATAGTCAGTATTAGTTTATCTCATCCTGCAAATATTTTTGTATTATAGAATTCTAGTCATTTTCACCACATTTTCAAATAGGTCTGTTATTTGTGATCTACATGAACTTTTCTCTTCAAATCACTAACAAAATCCACAGCTCATAGATTTATTATTTTAAGCCAGACTTTTCAACTGTTGTAAAGATGTAGGGAAAACTAAAGTATACTCTAGATGTTTCTGATAGTGACAAAAATTAAAATTACATCTAGGATGCAATGGAATTGCCTTATTCTTACCCAAGAGCCAGGGTGGCACAGTGGTTAGAATGCAGTACTGTAGGCTATTTCTGCTGATCACTGGCTATGAGCAGTTTGTCAGTTCAATTCTCACCAGCTGAAAGTTGTCTCAGCCTTCCATCCTTCTGAGGTCGGTAAAATGAAGACCCAGATTGTTGGGGGCAATAAGCTGACTTTGTAAACCACTTAGAGAGTAAAGCACTATGAAGTAGTACAAAAGTCTAGGTGCTATTGCTATTATACATTCCAAGTATAATCTATTAAACAGAACTTCTGATATTTCTAAATCAATCATCAATTATTGGAAATAAGTTCCGTTTAATTGATTTTCAAATTCTTAGGTTTCAGATGCAGTATGGGAAGAAATGGCCACTGTATACTGTATGTTCTTTTATAAAAGTTGTCATTTACCTGCATGGCTTGTCATCTAAGAGATGTCAATCCTATCTTTCCCACTCAGCTTCAGCTTATTTAGGATACCTTTGAAGTGAGAGATGGGATGGGAGTGTCAACGTTCTGTCTGACAAACCCAACCAAGCCAGCAAGTTGAGATGATTAGATCTCTTTAAGCATAACTTTATTGAGTACATCATTTCAGCATACAGGAAGCAAAATCAACTCTAACTAGTTCCCAGAGTTTTCACCTAAGTAAAGGACAAATTATTTCCTCCCCTCCTTCTATCAGGTCACACTATCCAATTAGATGTTCTAGTGTCACTATAGCAACTCCTTCAGGCCCTTGCCAAACATCTGTTGAGATGACCTTAGTTTCTGGATGGTTTCTTGTTGTTGTCTAGGCTGGCATTCCAAACCTATCCCCCCCGCGCTACTGCCGCATAGTCTGTCGCAAGCTGAGAAACGAAAAGATGTCTGCGACATCAGGGCACATTTCAAAGTTTGATAGGGAGCCTGAAAACAAGCCTTGCTGACACCTTCATTTTTCTGAAGTGTTTTGCATCCTAAAGTAACAATAGCATCAACTTTCTTCTCTTCAAAAAAAAAAATTGTTAAAATCTATGGTTCTGAAGGACTTTGTGAACTGATGATGCCAGAGTTGCCTTGGATTGATTTTGTCAGTTTTGATGCAGAATTGTTTTTACTGTATTATTTCTTTATGACCATAAACTGTACTGGATTCTTTTGTGGGCAATCTGTAACTGAATGAATGCAACTGTGCATGAATAAATTAATGAATGAATGAATACATTGTGTATAAATATGGTGAGTTCTGCTATTAAAATTAATAAGTTTGTACCCTAATTCATTGTGCACTTTATGGTCTCTACATCCAATTATCATTTGTAGTTTTCTCTCACATGCAATGTTTCTGCAAATAACTTTACAAATCCATCCAAAGTTTTAAATATTAATCTCTGACACACTTTTTTCTATGTCTACCACGATGTCTTTCTTTCTACCATAGAATAAGGACCTAATGCCTGCTTTTCTTTAACATTTTCCTGATCCAAATGTATTAATGATAGTTGTCCCAGTGAGTGTGTGTACTGTTTTTCATATTCAACATTTAAAAGCATGCATTCTTTCCTGTACACATTGCTCAAGAAATATTTTTAAAAGGGTTTTGACACTAACAGACTGTATTCAGAGCTGTGGTAAAGTCTATTTTGGTAGAGCTTATTAATATGTTTCTCTAGAAATAATTTGACGAGAGAAGGTGTTGCTATATCTTTAATTAAAACAATGTTGAATATTAGTGAAAGAAAGCATAGACAAGCAATCTAGGATTATGCTGGCCTAGCAAAAAATGATAGAACTTCAGTGGCCTTGCGTCTTTATTGTACTTACCATTTTAGGAACAAAGAAAACATATTATCAGACACATGTTTGACAGTTGCACATTTTGCTATTGACAGATCCAATAAAATACTTTTGTTTCATTCAATAATTTTCTGAGTTTAAATGCCTTTATTTTTCACAAGAAGAATAACCATAGGAGAGGTTCAGATTTGAATTTTGGACCTCCCTTTTGTAAGAAACTCAGTAAGCAACCTTAGGTCTAATATGTGGAACAAATTAACAAATGTGCTTTAGATTCTAAGAAGCCAACAAAAATAAATCAATTTATTTCATAATAAATTTCATTATTGTATTATTTTTTTAAAAAATCATTATTATTCAACGTATATGCTTCCAACAACTGTTTAATGTCTCAAAAATATATTTATGCTTCCTTGCAGTTGCCCCAACAATTCAGGAAATAAAATCCAGTGGAGTGACTCTTGGAGGCACTGGATTCATAAGATGTGAAAGTGCGGGTGTTCCTTCCCCAGCTTTTGAATGGTACAAAGGAGAAAGAAAGTAAGTTTGGATGCTTTTTTCATGGCGGTCTGCATCTTAATAGGAGGGAGAGGGAAATTATAGGACTTTTCTTGATGTGTGTGTTGTCAGAGAAAGTGGTCAATCCAAGGTGTGAATCAGTTCTCTGATTTAAATATAGTGAAAGAGTTTTCAGTAGAGATACCAAAACCCAGGGGGGAAGAAGGTTATTTTAATTTGTTTTAGTTATGGAAATTATAGTCCAGTCCAGAGGTGGTATTCGGCAGGTTCTGACCAGTTCTGAAGAACCAGTAGCAGAAATTTTGAGGAGTTTGGAGAACCAGCAAATACCATCTCTGACTGGGCCCGCCCCTATCTATTATCTGCCTCCCAAATCCCAGCTGATCAGCTGGGTCTTCTTTTGTTGCCCTGCAAAAAAAGAGGAGAACAGAGCTAGAAAGCAGGTTAGTGGGTGAAGAGAGAATGGGATTTTGCATATCCTTCCCCTGGAGTGGGGAGGGAATGGAGATTTTGCAGTATCATTTCCCTGCCATGCCCACCAAGCCAAGCCCACAGAGCCAGTAGTGAAAAAATTTGAATCCCACCACTGGTCCAGTTACCTTAGGACAGGGGTAGCAAACTTGCGGCCCACAGGCCGGATGCATTACATGCTGGTCCTGTCCCCACTTGGTTTAGCAAAGGGGAGAAAAGGCCTGATACATCATGTGACACTGCTGTGATGACACAAGTTTGACACTCCTGCCTTAGGACATTCTAGATTGGGGAAACCTGTGGTAGTAATAATTAAATCATAGCTGATGGTTATTATTATGTAACACACCATTTTTTCACTTAGATGTGATGTGAATTAAAAACCTGTAGTAGCAATAGCAATAATTGTAATTTGGTTCAGTGCGTACCTAAGCACCTATAACTTAGCATAGTCCGCGAACAAAAAATAACATTGTATTTATGTGTTGATTTATATTTTACACACTTACTATTTTATAAATGATACTTCTTCTTTCTCCGATTTTTTTCCCAAGAGAACAGCAATGTGAGGTAGATTGGACTGAGAGAGAATGACTGGCCAAGGTCACCCAGCCAACTTTCCTGGCTAAGGCAGGACTAGAACACACAGTTTCCTGCTTTCTAGGCCAGCACGTTAACAAGGACACCAAACTTGCTCTCGGAAAATAAGTTATATTTTATGTATAATAAGTTAAATTCCCAAGTGTAGGAACAAGATGAGGAAAAGTCCTACCAAGTAAGGGAGACTATTTAATACAATGAACTTTCAATTGATTTGTATACTCAAACAAATGCATACAGAAGGATGGATTATAATATTATATCCTAAATAGAAGGGTATTCTTATACATACAGCCTGGAGGTCAATGCCAGTTTGAACTTCTAAAGCCCATGTCACACTGCCCAACGGATGCAAAAAGGACACAGCGGATGAGCAAAATGTTCCATCCGTTGTTATCCGCTCTCAAAAGGGGCAAAAAATTTGCATAACCGGAGCGGATAACACGGACGCGGGGAGGACGCAGGGCGGATGCAAAGTGGATGCGGAACGGAAGCCCAGCGGATGGAAGCGGATGGGTGCGGATGGCGCACCGCAGGGCTTCCGGGGGGCCTCAGCAAAGCAGATGCGGAACGGATACAGCGGATGCACAGCGGATGAAGTGGATGCAGAGCGGAAGCCTAGCGGATGCACAGCGAAGCCTGGCAGATGCCTGGCGTTAATTGCGCATTGCGGGGGGGATGCATTGCATCAGCCCGCAGATATAACGGAAGCAGCTCGGAAGCAGGTCGCCATTCAGAGGAAAAGACCTGCTGCCGGACACATCGACTGCCTTGTCTGTCCTGCCTGCATGTTCTGCCGCCAGCCTTGCTACCAGCCTCACTGCCAGCCTTGCTGCCAGGCCTTGCTGCCAGCCTCCCTGCAGCCTTGCTGCCAGCCTGCCTGCAAGCCTTGCGCAGCCTGCCTGCAAGCCTTGCTGCCAGCCTGCCTGCAAGCCTTGCTGCCAGTCCGTCCTGCCTGCCAGCCTTTGCTGCCTGCCTTCCTGAAAGGCCTTGGTTCATGTCTGCCTGCCAGCCTTGGTGCCTCTGCCTGCAAGCCTTCCTGCAGCCTTGGTGCCTGCCTCCCTGCCAGCCTTTGGTGCCTGCCTGGTGCCAGCCTTCCTGCAAGCCTTGGTGCCTGCCTGCTGCAGCGCTGCCTGCCAGCCTGCTGCCAGCCTGCCAGCCTTGCTGCCTGCCTGCCAGCCTTGGTGCCTGCCTCCCTGCAAGACTTCCTGCAGCCTTGGTGGCTGCCTCCCTTGCCAGCCTTCCTGCCAGCCTTGGTGCCTGCCAGCCTCCCTGCCAGCCACAGCAACCACACCATGGCTGAAGCACAGCAAGCCTCAGCCATCTGCTGCCAGTCCTGGCAAGAGGGACAGGGCTACTATCACGCCCCTGGCCCTCACTCTGGTTCTCTCTGGGGCTTCTGCAGCACGGGCTCGCTCTTCTGGGGCTGGGGCTTCTGCTGCTTCTGCTTCTGGAGGAGCTGATGACAAGCATTCCAGCACCAGCCACCTCCAACAGCACCTGCACCCTTCACCCTGGGACTGAGCGACCAAGAGGAGTGCCAGAGAGTCATTTTTGTTTTATAGCTTGTTGTTAATAAAGTCTATTTTTGATTCAAACACTTGCTTCATTTCTTTTTTTTTAATAAAGTCTTGGTGGAAACTTTAGAAATGGTTTAAGCCTTTGCATGGTTGTGGGATGGGTTGCAGTGGGAGGGCCGGGATACCTTTGGGAAGGGTATTAGCTGTGGGATAGATAAACCTCCAGTGCAAGCATAGTGGGACTGTATGGGTCCACCCTCCCAGCTGCCACACCTTTGGCCCTTTATTATCAATAATAATGTAATAATCATCCACACATTTGAATATAAACACAACTCTTATTAAACGCCCTGTTCATTGTAGGCCCACCCACATACATGGTCACATCTCATCCATGTGATGAGACAGGCTGAGGAAGCATCCATTAAGCATCTACCATCCTGTCTTGCCACTCAACTGCTCCAGCTTGGGAGTTGCACCAGTGTTTCGGGAGGTTGCGCCTGCTTCTTTGCTTCATGTGAGGCTCGTTTGGGGCCTTGCACATCCTCAGTGTCGATCAGGTTCGCCCTTGCTCCATTCACCAGGCTTCATGTTCCCCATTGCCTTGTTGGAGGTCCACGAGCCTGTTCTGCAAGACTGGGTAGCGGGTGCGCATGAGATTGTGCAGGATGCAGCAATCTTCCATGATGTTTCTCACAGGTCTCTGGGCGATGCTGCATGGTGGTAAGAAGTACCTGGAACCTGTTGGCCAGGATGCCAAAGGCGTTCTCCACCACCCGCCTTGCCCTGGACCGTGTAGTTGAAGATCTCCTTCACGGTGAGGATGTCTGGAAGTGTAGGGCTTCAGAGGTAGGTTTGAGGGAGAAGGCATCATCCCCCACGATGAAGTAGGGCACATCTTGTGTGTCGTTGGGCAGGGGGTCTGGATCTGGGAAGCCCATGATGAGGTTGAGTTCTAGCCCCTCCTTGAGGTGACTGCCATTGTATACCTGGGCATCTGAAGCTGACCCGTTGCCTGGAAGCATCGATGTCATAAACTTGTAGTCAGTCATCGACCATGGCGAAGAGGAAGATGCTGAAGAAGCCCTTGGAGTTGAAATAAGTGGAGCCTGAGTTGGTTGGAGCTTTGCAGGCCACGTGCTTCCCATCTATGGCTCCAACGGTGTGTGGAGTTCCACTTCTGATACCACTGCTCTGCAACTTTCTTCCATCCTTCTTCAGTGGAGGGGCACTGGAGGAGCTCCTCCTTGTATTTATTCGATGATGCCTGCACCACTTCTCTGACCACAATGCTGATGGTGTTGGATGAACACCCTCAGCCGTACTGCATGCTCCTTAGGTGGTCCCTGAGGCCAGGTGGCGCAGAGTGAGTGCCACCTTGAGCCCAGGATCCGGCTGGGCCGGAAGCTGGTGTTTGCCTTGGTCAACCTGGGTGTCAGGCGCTGCAACAACTTCATCAAACATGGCTGGAGGCATCCTCATGAAGTTCTGGAACGCCGAGTGTCTTCGCTCCTGAGCTCCACCCATCAGCTTGTTGTACAGTCTGTACTCTGCTCTTCTTGCGAACCACCTTCGGATCCAGACTCTTTTTGGGTGGCTACTTTCTTCTCGCAGTAGAGTTCACAGAGCCTGCAGATGGCTTTGCACTGTTGCAGAACGATGGTGGCTGCCAAAAGGACTTTGTTGAATCCACGGTGGACATGACTGGATGCTGTGGAAGAGGAAGATCCAGATGAAGGCTGCAGAGTCCGCACCACTGGGCTGCTGTTCTGAAGTGAGATGCAGACGAGTTGCTCCCCCTTTTTATAGGCAGGAAAGGTGTCCCTTTGCATCCTCTAGGCATCCTCTAGGGATCCTCTAGGCATCCTGCAGACATCCTTAATATCCCGAGATAGGTCCCCTCCACGAACGTTTTTTTCCGCCTTAAACGCTTTGTTTCCGTGCTGCACCGCTAGGCATCCATTATGCATCCGTTCCGCAT
>BHFT01039804.1:0-38353 GCA_004320025.1 Laticauda laticaudata | reverse complement strand
TATAACAATGTTCAGCAACATAATGAATGTATACATTTACCGCATAGACATCTGGGGCACATTAATTTCAAAATGCTTAAACAAACTGTTGAATTGTCGAAGGGAGTAAAATTAAAACCCTGTAGCAAATATTTAAACTGTAATGCCTGTAACCAGGAGAAAAGCAAGGTTACTCCAGCAAACAGACTGAATTGCTTTCAGACCAATTCCACCAAATGCTAATCAATGGCGTATGTCTTGACAACTTATTACTTTATTGTTGATGGCTGATCATAAAAGGCAGAAGTTATTTACCAATTGTTAGGAATATGAGTCTCCTTTCAGGTATTTGGGTTAGAAATATATAAACCAGGATAAACATTTTAGTACTATTTCTTTAAGGGAATGCAAGAGCATACAATTAGGTGTGGTTTCTCAAACAGCCATAAGATGGAGCCAGAAACCTGGGTTGTTTTAATCTGAGTCTCAGAAGAGAAGAGAGTGTGTCTTTATTTCCTTCTGTTGGAAAGTATTGCTGTTGCTCNCTGGATTTAATGTAAGTCTGATACTTAACTGTTTTTGACACTGGACTTTGTTACTGGAATATCCCTGGATTTTAAAAATGGACTGATTAACCTGTGAATGACTTTTGGACTGCTTATTTTGGACTTTACTTAAACCTTTTTGGAAGTAAAAACCTACATTAACTCTACAGTGTATCTGTGTACTGAGTGTGGATTATTCCAACACTACTCTCTATACGTCTCCCTGTATGCGCTCATTCTCCTAATGGGGAATTTCCTCAACACCACTTTCATATCTTTATTGTCAGTTCTAAAGCTGGCTATTGTGCTTGATATCAATTGTTTGGTTTTTTCTATGTTTAATTTTAATCCCATGTTTTATTATGCTCCTTGTCCTTTATTACTAGAGTTTGCAAATCTTTTGCGATTTTGGCTATTATAATAGTACCAGAATGGTGCAGGTTACTGATGTTTATTATTCCAGTTTTAAAACTTCTCTCATCTTCCAATCCAGCTTCCCTTAATACATTATCAGTATGAAGGTTGAATAAATGAGGGGAGAGCATACAGCTTTGGTTTACTTGGAACTCATCTGATTCACCACGTTCTTTGCATACTATGGCTTCTTTATCTACATATAGTTGCCTCATGAGGAAATCAAGATATTCTGTGATTCCCACTTTTCTAAGTGCATTCTACAGCTTAACATAATCAGTTCAAACAAGGTCTTTCATATGGTTCATTTGTTTAGTTTTATTCCATGTTGATCTTTAACCTGAACATGTCCCCAAGGGTGTTATCTAGGTTATACAGCAACCTCCTTTTGGCTTCACCTCCTGGCTTATCACTTCCAATGTGGTATAGCTGAGCCAATAAACTATTTTGTCACTTACACCAGATGGTCCAAGAACTGTGAAGCCAACTTTTACTGATTATACATCAATAGATCTGTGTACTTATGTGTTTTGCCAGGCATAAATATATTCTGCTGAAATCAGACTTCATTCATACCATATTAATAATTGAAGAAATGTTTGATTTTAGATTATGTTCTGTCCCTGAATTGGAGGATAGCTATCGAGTATTAAGTAAAGGACAACTGAAATGGAGAGATGAGAATGAAATTATACTTTAACATGAAGCCTATTGTGTAGTGTTATGTTTGGTTCATTTGGTTTAATCAACAAAATAGCTCTAGATACAACAACTTTCACATTAGCAATGAATAAGCTATAAATGAATGGACTGGTTAGCTAAAAATTAGATAAAAGACAAGCTTGCTAACACATTAATGTTACTCCATCCCCCCAAAAGGTGGTTTTAAAATACCCCAAAACCAAAATCCCCCAAACTCTAGGCTGTTTAGCAAGAAATGTGCCCTTAAAATATTTGCATAATTTTAGAAGCCTGCCTGTCCAATCACTCAAGTGACTTCAACAAATCATGTTAATTGTCTTTGTTGCTTTAAATATTTTGATTTCTTTGTTCACTTCAAATGAGGATATATATTATCAAAGAATTCACAGGATACCTTTAAAAATGCAGAACACAAAATGATAAGGTAAAAATTGCAAATAAATTGTAAAATTAATTAAAAGTGAAAAGCCTCACATAAAAGACATTTTTTGTCTAAGATAGAGAATGAGATGAAAGGCACTTGCTGTGAGACGACCCCAGAATAATATAAATTGAAATAATAAAATTCTGGAGTTTTGTAAACTGCTACTTATGTGATTGTTGCAAATAGTGAAAAAAAATCACTTAGATTTTTCACAAGGGGCTTTGAAACAGAATTATTCTATTTGTTTTCAACATTCAGCAAATTAAAGACAATCGAAAAAAAAGCCAAAACATTTTTCTTCAAAGCTGATCTCTCCATGCATGAGAGAAAATAATCACAAGACAATACTCAGTCTTTATACATTGATAATTCCTGATAATGATTCCAATAAAATTCTTCTGATCAAATGCAGTCAAGTGGAGAAAAAATTATACTGATAGATCAGTAGGAAGGCTGCTGATTAGCAGCTTGAGCTTGATGTATGTCTGAGCTATTTTAAAATAATGAATGGGAGTTTTAGAATATATGGTTATATTAAAAAAAGAAAAAAGTATTTTAAATGTTTGATTCTGGAGAATATTTAAGGGATCTAATGATACTGTTTTCGCTGCCCAATAAGAATTCCAGAGACAGTTAAGAAATCATTAACAGACACCTGCACATCCCTCAGTTGTCTAGGAAACAAGCAGCCAGCCAGTCAACCAGTTCAGACAAGGATTGTTAGAAAAAAAATATTGAAGGAATGTCTGTCCTAATGAGCTGAAAAATAAGTTAGGTTCAAAAATGAAAGCAATTCATTTGTTGAAATATCTGAAACCTAATCCCTTTCCCTGTTAATAAATCTTGTTAAAGAAAACTTGAGCCTGGCAGAAAGAAGGGAACAATCCCAGGGCACTATTAGAAATATCCAGGGCATTATGGGATTCTACCCAACTGGAAGAAGGCAATGTGAAATCTTTTCCCTATTGTTGCTAAAATAACTACATAGATATGTCTATGAAACTATAGAGGACTGAACCTCACCTTAAGGGGACATTATTTTTACTATGTTTACAATATTTTTGGATCTTCTGAGATTTGGTAAATGAATTGTAATCTTTTTTGGGGGGGAAACAATCATAACAATGTTATTTTTAAATAACATTTTTGAACTGCTGGCCAGCTGCACAGTTTAAGCAAAGAACCAATGTCTTGTTAATGCTTGTATTATGCTATTTGATTAAGATGTTCCCATGCTGTATGCTGGGCTGGAGAATTCTGGGAGTTGAAGTGCACACATTTTAAAGTTTCCAAGTTTGAAAAATACTGCTCTAAGAATTCCAAAACCGCAGATTGGTTTTCAAGAATAATTACTTGCTTTCACTGATTTTCTATATTTTGAGAGAGTATATCAAAACAATTATTATAAATAAGTGACAATAACATATTTTCAAATTATTGGGGGGAGAGGTATTGTGCTCCTGAGAGATGCTATACAAAATAGCACAAATTAATCACTGACTCTATTGTTTCATCCTCTAACCTCCACTCGTTTAACCTTAAACTATCCACTATTAACCTCACCGCATTCCTAAGAGGTCTGTAAAGGGCATGCATAACTGCACAATCATGCCTACCATCCCTGTCCTATTGTCCCCATTTATTCATACCTATTTCCTGTATTCTTACTCATGTTTATACTTAAACCTATTATCTGTAAGTGATTGGCAAATCAAACAAATAAATAAATAAATAAATTGAGGAATGATTCTACAAACTTGACAAATATAGATTACAGAATAATCAGAGTTGGAAGGGACCTTGTAGGTCATATAGTCCAACCCCCCACCCAAGCAGGAGACCCTAAACCATTTTTGACAAATGGAGGTCCAATCTCTTCTTGAAAGTCTCAAGTGATGGCACTCCCGCAACTTCCGAAAGCAAGCTTCCATTGGTTGATTGTTCTCACTGTCAGAAAGTTTCTCCTTATTTCCAGGTTAAATCTCTTCTTGTTCAGTTTACATCCCTTATTCCTTGTCTGACCTAAAGGCACTTTAGAAATAGCTTGATCCCTTCCTCTCTTGTGGTAACCCCTCAGATATTGGAAGACTGCTATCATGTTTCCCCTGGTCCTTTTCTTTACTAGACTAGCCAAGCCCACTTCCTGCAACCGGTTCCTTGTATGTTTTAGCCTCCAGTCCCCTAATCATCCTGGTTGCTCTTCTGTGTACTTTTTCTAGAGTCTCAACATCTTTTTTATAATGTGGTGTCCAATATTGGATGCAGTACTCTAGGTGTGGTCTTACTAAGGTTTTATAGAGTGGTATTAGTACTTCCCTTGATCTTGACTGTATCCCTCTGTTAATACAAATTAGGATTGCATTAGCTTTTTTGCCAGCTGCTGCACACTGCTGAAACAATTATTTCTCTCTCTTAACTTCATATGCTGACTTAAACATACAAATTAAAATGTCTTTGTGTGAGAGGGGTTTGTGAGATATTCACCATGTGTTTTTGTCAATCTCGAGAACTATGAGATGGTGAAGGAAATAGAAATTGCCTCAAAGCAACTTTCCTTTCTCTCACAAATCCTAATAGGCTCCTTAGTTTACTGAAGAGTTGCAGAAAATGAATAAATAGACACAATGATGGAAATAAACTGGAAATGCACCTGAAGACAGCTGAATACCTGTACCTATTGCTGTAGTAATAGTTCTTTATGACTTGGTACCAAATTATCTTCAGGAATGTGTTTCCTGGAATCAGTCAAACCAATTTGATCTTATCACTGTGTTTTTTATAGATTCTGGTTTGGGCTGTTACATGTTCCTTGTTATTAGTCCATTTGTACAGAAAATATGAAGTTAATGTGAAATATAAAGTACAAAACTAATGTTCAACTAAAGTCAACCAAAATTAACACATGGCTTTCTTGAAAATATACATACATTTCTTAACCTTGAGTGACATGGAATAGATGCATCAATTTTCCAGTCTTTTATCTAGATATTACCCAGGTTCAACAAATTAAAAAAATGTTTCCATCTCTGACTTTTCTAGAATTACAACAACAGCTGCATGCATGATGGATCTACGAAGATATCCCTTAGATGAACAAAACTGCACATTAGAGATAGAAAGTTGTAAGTATTTTTGTAAATTCTATTTTTGGTTGTTTAATTATTTGCAGCAATACATATCACTCAGGTGACCTGCAGGATACAATCATTAAAAATAGTACAAATATAGAATAAATACTGTAATCCAAATGAAAATCATTAGTCAATTAAACAACCAAAGCATCCACAAGGGATCTAACCCAGCCCTGGGACAGGGGAGGAGCCATGGGGATCTCAGATGAAATGGTGTTCCAGAGGGCAGGCTCCATAACAGGTTCCAACTAGATCACATTGTTTAACTGATGGTGTCATGGCCCCATCGGAGCTTGGGTCCAAGGAGGAGGACGAGATGGATCCAGGGCCAATGGAGGAGGATGGTATGACCTCTCTGACCCCAAAGGAGCGACCAGGGGAGCAGGACAAGGCAGTCCTGGGTCCCTCAGGCCTTGGAGGGATGGCCGGCGATGGAGAGAGGGCGCAGCACAATCAAGTGATGGAGTAGGGGAAGGAAAGAGTAGGCAGTGGAGTAGAAGAGTTATAGAGCTCTGGGGAGGAATTTTGTCTCCCAATTTTTGAACACGGAGGGTGGAAAGATGGTGGGATCAGCATTGGTCAATGGGAAGAGAGTACCCCAGCTTGGGAAGAGAGTACCCCATCCCTCATCACAAGGCTCATTTGATTTAAAGAGACAATCCGGGTAGAGGCTCTTTTCAGAACAAGCATCATCTTTTTCCAGCCCTGCTTGCAATTGTCAACATCTTGCCACCTTGTCTTACTGTGCTTAGCCTTGCTTTGCTTGGGTTTTACTTGCCTTGTTTATCTGGCCTGGCTGACTTGTTTTGTCTGGCCTGGCATGTACTCAGCAATATAGCTCTGCTTTGGGTTGTGCTACAGCCTCAGTGACCCCTCCATGCAATGAGGACTCCCTGGAACCAAGTTTCCTGAACTATGTTTGCTGTCAGAACTGGCTACTTCTCTGGACACAGCAGCCAGGAACTAGTGGAGGTGTATGTGTATGTGTTCAGAGTTACAAGTTTGGAGTAAGTCCAAGAGTTACACAGTGAACTGTGGGCACTTTGTGGTGGTGGGGGAAGTTGGGGCAATAAAAGGCAGTTAAGCCTTCGCTCCACTATATTGCTTTTGTGCCCAGTGCAGGTCATCAAAGATGGCACCCAAAGCATGGCAAAACTGTGAGATTGTGTGCGGCATGTAGATACTATAGGAGATATACCGTATAATAATCAGATCTTATGTCATGACGGACTTTATAGGAGATAACCTGCACTTTGATTTGCATTACAATTGTTTGCTCAATTCAATGGTTTACACATTTCTCTCACACTTTCTATTAACTTTGTTGCTTCCGTATCTACATGGAAGAATATATTTTGGATGGAATAATGTTTCTGGCATAATTAAGAGTTTTTGTTTGGTTTATTTGATGAGCAATTTTCAGTTTAAAAAGTTTCATTCAAATGTTTTTGGCATTAATGAGAGGAGCATGAGGATTAATATGAATTCATTTTTATATACTGATTTTAATTTGATATTTCTTTTATTTTTTAATAAACATTTTATGTTTACTCTTGAATTCAGTGATATTTGTTATCTGGTAGCTAATTTGCATCATAGCAAAATGTGGTATTTTCTGTGCTTTTTAAATAATTCTTTTCTGGTGCACCGTACAGATTCATTGTACTGGATTCCTTTTTATTGGATGTATAATTATATCTTTTGATAATAGGTAATAAAATATTGTCAACTATTATATAATATGGCATTATAGTTAATGAATTCAATTTATGCAAGCTTTGGGGGAAGAAAAGAGTGTGCCAATAAAGCCTCATACTTGAGTATCTTATTCAACCTTTGCAAAATCAGGATTTGATTTCCATTCCTTCTGTAATTTTATCTTGTCCCTTCTGGATGAAGCTCAGTAAAAATGTCATCTGTTTGTGGAACATGACACGCTGAATCCTTTTTATTTAAGAGACAATATAAGCATAATATCATGATAGCCAAACAATGTTCCAAATTTCTATGACAATATTCTCAAAATTAAAACAATAGTGTGAAAAAAAATTCAAAAAATATAATTTATAGCTTGAGAAACATAAGAAATTTATGTTTTCTAGTTATCTATCCTATCTGAAACAGGTCTGTATTTTAGTCATTAGCTATTTTTCATCTTTAAATTAGTCTTAAAACAAGTCCCTTATAAAATGGTGCTTTCTAAATTCTCAAAATTCCCAGGATGGTACTGAGTAATCCATATATATAAATATAAATATATGAATGCAGTTCAGCTTCCTTCGGGTATTATCCCACGTCATTGTAGTGCTTTTAAAGTTGTAGCAACGTTTCAGCAGAAATCTCATCTGCCATCATCAGGCTTCTATATTGAATGCGTATGTGGTCAGGCTATCACAGCCATTAGTTTTAAATTTAAGGCTAGCCTACTGTTGTCCCAGGATGGTTTTTTCTACATCCTGATTGGTTGAGAGTCTTGGTCTGTGTTTATTGGACTTGGAGTTTGTTTGATTGGTATTTCTGGTTTTTTCTGTCTGTTTTGTGTCTGTCTGTTGATTGGCTGCAACATTGTGTTCCTGTGTTGGAGGCTTTCATGTGCAGCTTGGCTTTGCGTAAAAGGATGGCTATTATCTATTAGGAAGCTAGGTTTCATCTGGGTGCCTGGTTGGGGTGTGTTTGAGTTGGAGGTATCAGGAGGAGTCTGTTTGTGCCCAGGTGTTTGCCTGGCTTGTGGTGTTGGAGATCTTTCTATTTGAGAGTGCAGGCTTCCAAATGATTGACAGTCTGGTGGAATCATCTCTTCTATTCATGCTTTCAGGTCTTTTTTTCAATCTCTATGGCTTCTTCTGATGATTCTGTGGCTGGGGTTTTCTATAGTGGCTAGGGTTTTGGTTGCCATTGAAGTTGATGCTGTGACCTGTGGTTTTAAATGTGTTGGACTAGTGAGAGGTGTGTTCCAGCTTTTTTACTGCATTTTTGTGTTCATCCAGGCGGGTACTTATTTTTCAAAGATCTGTCAATGTATGTGGCAGGGCATGATGCATAGGCGAATTCGTATATGCCTTGCTTTTCCAAGTCAATTTATCTTTTGGGGTTTATTTTTTCTGTTTTGAAGGCCAGTCTTGATGTGATGCCTGTGTAGTATCTACTGATTTTGTCTGTAGTACCTCTTTTGGTAGCAGGACAGCTGTTCCATAGCGTTCCTGGTTCATCTTCTAGGTCTGCGGCAGTTATGTCTCAGTGTTGTTTTTCTGGATCAAGCTGGTGATTTTCTTTTTGTGTGACAGCCATTGGCTGTCAGTACTTTAGTCAGCAGTGCATAGTTTTCAGTTTTGTATGTGTGTCTTGTCTGCCAGGTCGTTTGGTTCTGGTGATTAGTGTTTTGGCCACGGAAGTTTTATCTGTGCTGGGTCGGCTATGGGATTGGTGTTCAGGTAGCGGGTTGGGTGTGTTTTCTTTCTGGTATATTGGTGTGTTCGCTTAGTGTGCCATCTGTTTTTATGTAAGCATTAGTATAATCTAGGGAATGGTAGTTGTTTGTTTGTTTCCATTTCCATGGTGGAATTTGATTTTGGGTGTGTCTGTTTAGGTGTGTTTGGAAATTGTTTAGATTTCTTTTCCAATGGGGCCAAATTAAAATGTGTCATCGATGTATCTTAACATAGTTTTTGGGTTTGTGGGTGGCATTGGCTAGGGCTGCTGGATTCCGAATTCGTCCGATAACACGGTTTTGCAATGATGGGGTAAGTGGGTGCATCCCATAGGGGCTCCTTCAATTTTGCTTGTTATCTTTGTCCTTTGTATGTGAAATATGTGTTGGTTAAGCAGTGGTTCTGCTAGTTCCATGAGGTTTTTGGGTGGTTGGATTATATTTTTGATGATTTCTCGGGTTTCTTTCTCGGACTTGAGTTGAAAACCACATCGAAACTTACAGCAGATCTTTTTGTTCACGTGTAGATCCTTTGATCATTTCTCAAGAGGTGGTATGAGTTTTGTACATGTGAAGCTAGCTGCTTCAGCATGGGACTGTAGCTGCTTTTGCTAGGTATTTGGCGAGTTTTGTAGTGGTGCTCCTCTGGAACTGACGATGGGTCTGAGAGATATGCCTTCTTGTGTATTTTTGGGAGCGCGTATAGTTTGGGGCATCTGGAGGATTTTTCTTTTGGGATGATCGTCTGTTGGATCTCTTTGCTCACGTGGCTGGTTATGATTTTGTTCTTGGTTATTTTTCCAGATGTGTGCGTTGGGTCGCGTGTTTATGGGTTTGTATTGTGAGTTCTTGGTGTAGGTTCTGCAATTTTGTTCGTTTCTTTTTCATATCCTATTACTACTGCTGGCATTCCCTTTGTCTGCTGGAAGTTGATTATGCTGCTGTTGTTGCCTTAGGACTTTCAGGGCTTTTAGTTCCTTTGTTGTGTAAGTGTGTTTTTGGGTGATTTGCTTGTGCATAGGAAGTTAGTACTTGTGCTCTTATTCTATCAGCTTCTCTGTGATTTAATTTAGTTAGGCTGAATTTCCAACTCCGCCGATTATGATGGATTCTGTGGGATTTATT
The DNA here is from genome assembly GCA_004320025.1 of Laticauda laticaudata. Taxonomy (NCBI): domain Eukaryota; kingdom Metazoa; phylum Chordata; class Lepidosauria; order Squamata; family Elapidae; genus Laticauda; species Laticauda laticaudata. The sequence continues at coordinate 28,606 of BHFT01039804.1, read as the reverse complement.
TGGTGCTATAGCATAATTGAATCCTTTGGTTAGGACATCTGTTTCTGTTTTGGTGAGTTCTCTATTGGAAATGTTGCATTCTAATTGTTTCAGGTGTTGTTGTGAGTTGTTGGGGTTTTTCTTGTCATGTTCTAATTTCTTTAATTTCTTCAGGAGTTTGTCATTTTTGTTCATGGTTTCAGTTTCAGCTCTCCATGTTGTAAGTTGTTTTACTGTGGCAAGAGTGCTTTACAGGACACAGAGCATCCATTTATCAGCAGAGGTTGCCACCAGTAGTCCGTGGACCACTGATATCCACGAGAAAATGTTGGTGGTCCACAGAGCACCTGTGTCTGCAACAGGGGTGATACCGGTGGCGGATGGACTGATACATGCAGGGAGAGAGGGTAGCACACGGGAAATCGTATCAGAGCCCTTCCCTGGTGTTCCCTGGCCTGCAATGGGAAGGCCCAATCTCCTTCACCCCTCCCCTTAGGAGCCGCAAAGCGCTTGCCACCTCCCTGGCAGCCGTAAGCCTCCTCCTACCGTGCTTCTCTTCCTCCTCACCAGAAGCGCTCACATGCCCAGTGGGAAGGAGGAGGCTTGGTGGAAGACAAAGAGAGGGGGAGAGAGGGGACAAAGGGAGAAAAAGAGGGGGGAGGGAAAAAGAGAGACAACACAGAGAGAGAGGGACAAAGGGAGAGGGAGAGAAGACAGGGAGAGAGAGAGAAAGAGGGAGAAAGGGAGAAATAGAGAGAGGGAAAGAGAGATAAGACAGAGAGAGGGAGGGAGAATGAGAGGGCGAGAGGGAAAGAGAGAGAGAGAAAACAAAGAGAGGGAGAGAGAGGGGACAAAGGGAGAAAAAGGGGGAGAGGGAAAGAGAGAAAGATGACACACAGGGAGAGGGAGAGAAGAGAGAGAGAGAGAGAAAGAGGGAGAAAGGGCGAAAGAGATAGGGAAAGAGAGAAAGACAAGACACATAGAGAGAAAGAGGGAGAAAGAGAGAGAGAAAGAGAAAGAGAGAGGGCGAGAAAAGACAGAAAAAGAGAAAGTGAGAGATGAGAGATCCCGGTGTTTTGTTTTCTGTGGGAAATGGGTTCAACTGACTCTTTGAGTATTTAAGGTTGCAGAAACAGGCAGCCAGCTAAGTGCCTGAAGGACCCCATCCCATCAGGCACTTCAGCCAGCAGCATGCTGGATTCATATTAGTGGTCCACGGGATTTAAAATTATGAATTTGTTGTCCCTGAGTTCCAGAAGGTTGGAGACCCCTGTTCTAAAAGTCCATCCCATGAAGAGAAAACTTAATATTGTTGTTAATGCTGTAACTACAATTTCCCTATGTTCTAATTAGGGAAGCCTGTTGTTTGGAAAGACTAAATCTAAATGATATGTCCTTTTTAATCATAAACCACAAGTAATCATAGCAAGGAAGAGAATGATTGACATTAAATTTAATATCTGAGTTAATAATAACTCCATAAGAACTTATTTGTTCACTTCTCCATTGTTTTGCAGCATGCTTGTTCTGGAATCAAGAGGAACTAATCATTTTACATAGCTAAAATATTATAAATCAAACATTACTGGGAAAAAGTTGAAATAAAGCAAACAAAAATGCCACACAAATTCATTGTTTATGATGTAGAATAGAACAGAACAGAACAGAACAGAACAGAATAGAATAGAATAGAATAGAATAGAATCTTTATTGATTAAATCATTTGACCATATCAAATTCAGCTTATTATTTTGAAATGGTTTGTACTCCATTCGATTTTTTAAAAACACATTATAATACTTTGTCCTTGACATGTACAAACATAACATTTTTCTTCAGCTTGATTATTAAAATTTTACTGTACCAAACAGGCAAATCACATTCCCCCACCACAGAGATGATGTTTCTACCAGCTTCTCAAACCCGAGTCACCTTGGATACACTCATTTAACAGACCATCTTAACAATAAGTTTTCCTGCCAAATTCTACTCAAGTACTCTCTGGATACCAAAAGCATGACATACTAAATGTCATATCCAGGTCATGAATTTTGAGTTGCCCCTCTCTCACCTAAAATCTTTCATAATATAAGCATCTTCCATCATATATTTAATTTTAATCTAGAATATTATATTAAAAAATAGTTATGCTTTCAAAATATTGGCTTTTTAAGGCCCTGTTGTAAACAGAACTAGCCCGTACGACATTCCAAAAATGCAATTGAAAATTTAAGTTAACATTAAGCTAAAAGCTACCAAACTATATAATGTATATTAAAAAAAATAGAAAAAGAAGTAATTTAAAAACTCTGCTGCAACATAGATTTTAACATTTTATTGTTTAGGCTCTATAAGATTTTTTCACCTGATTTTTTTTTAAGTAGATGCTGGTATAGCTCAGATATACTTTCCAGAGCCAGGAATCCACCATCCACATACAAGGGCATCTGGATAGACATTTAGACTATCAGAAGATAGTCTAAAAATTCTACCATAAACAAATCCATTCCTCCAGATAAGTCTGATCAAGAAGTTTATTAATTAAAATCACTACCTCACCAGAAATGAACTGGATCAGAAAAAAACTACCAAAACAATAGAAATAGCAATAGCATTTAAACATATATATCACTTTATAGTGCTTTATAGCCTCCTCTACACGGTTTACCAAGTCAGCATATCGGGTCCTTATATTATGCTGTAATATATTCATAATCCCCAGATCTGTATCCTACAAGTAATATTTTGCATTAACTATAGGCTCCAGATTATCTTAAAATGCAGACTGATATAAAATATGAAATAAAAAGGAGATCATAAAGGTATGGGATACTAAATGACAGAGCCAGTCTCTGTAATACTTTAGCTGCAACATCAGTTTGGCAGATTAAAATAATAATAACAGTGATAATGATATAAGTAAGAACTATGCAAGGAATTGGAGAGGAGAGGAGGAGGACTCTTTTACAACAAAGATGAATTTAGATGCACCCATAAACTGTAAATGTGACTCTATAGGAGTATTATCTGGTTTTTTCCAGGCAAATAATAGAACATTTATCTCTGGCTTGAGTTTCAATTTATTAATCGTCATCTGGTGTATGAACAGAGTTATATGCACATAAGTATTTTACTGCCTCACCTAGAAGGAGGAGAAGCAGAGCTTTCTTTGTATGATTAGCTTACTAATTGTACTTCACCCTTAATCTTTGAATTATCTTACTATGTTTTCAGAAAGCTGCTAAACAGCATCATGAATCTTGATTTTTGAGTTGCTTTGAATTAGTTTGCCATATAAATTAATGAACGAATGAATTAATGTAAGTCAGTAGCAACCTACCAAATATCATTTGGTGAGGAGAACCTTCTGTCGACAGCTATCCAAACAAAGTTATTCTTTTTCTCATAAGACAGCCTCTGTCGAGGATATTACTGCTGAAGACATTGAAAGCTACAGATAGATCAAGAAACTGCAAGATAATTTCCTGCTGTTTTTACATCTCACAAGGAGACCAATGTAATAAAAATGTAATTTCTCTGCCCAAAGCCAGCCTAATCCTCAGTTAAGTCTTTATACATTTACTAATTCAAGATTATGTGTTTATGACTATTACTGTTATTGATAATAATAAAGTTTTGCACTGCTCTTCCTTGAGAAAGATTCAGATTAGTAGATCTGATAAACCATTATCTGATCCAACAAATAGATTTTTGTCCAAGTCCCAAGTTATTGATTTTCAGGAACTCTGTATATTGGTTGGGATATTAAGTAATCAGAAAGTAGGTTTGGGTTAAAATGGCCACGCTGTTTTGTTACATGAATTTATTGTTTTACTTTAGATTCCAGCATGTATCTTCCACGCAAACTAATGTTAACCCAATTCTATCTTTCAATCAATAGATTCTTAAAGACCTATTTGGCTGAACATAGTCAATAGTATGCATTTAAATCCTTATATTATCTTCCAGCGATACAATTCATTTGCAGGAAGCTTTTTAGCAAAAATTTACAATGAATTCATTAGAGTGATTCTAGCTGGAACTAAACAAAAAATTCAATCCCATTACTTCCAGATCAAACAATTAAATAACAAGATTTTGATATGCTGGGTTACTTTGTATACATGCCCACACCTACTTTTCACATTCTTCATCTGTACATTAGAACTGATATAGGTATATTAGGGAAAATATGAATGAAAACATTGTTTTAGGAAAAAGCAGTCTACTAGGGTCCTGCCAAAAATTGTATCTCTGAAACTGCCATTTGTCTTGGCAAAGAATTTTCCATTGGTACTGAGAATTTCTTGTATAAAATCATTGTTCTGTCTGTTATAGCTGTACTACCCAATCATTTTTTTTGCCCCATTGATGTTGTTTGCTAAGTTTACGCATATTGTACCAAACATTTAAAATTTGTTTAAATATATTAGCTCTCCTGAGGATATATTATATATATTATATAATTATATTAAATATATTAGCTTATTAAATATATTAAATATATTAGATATATTAAATATATTAGCTCTCCTAGTTAAAATGCCAGACCACAGAGAATATTTTCAGGAGCAAAACACAGATAACTACTGCTTGGAATGTATACTGTATTTTCAAAGCTCTACATAGGATATACATACATACATATACACATACACACATCACATGTATGTGTACACATGCACACACACACACACATACACACACACACACACACACCAGAGAGAAATGAGAAAATCATTGGGACCTGTTTTTTTCATCATGATTTTTTACTATGGTACATTAAAAACCATGCTTCATGAATATTACTAAAAGCTGGAGTGTAAAAGCTGTTTAAATGCTTGGTTAAAAAAAAAATAGAAGCCATCAGGACAAGCTCATCTTGTTGTGATTATACAGAGGCATCCATATAATTTTCTTGAAACTAGTACATAACTAGGTTGCCTTTCCTTTCATTCTGTCTGGTGGTTAGTGAATAATAATAGCTATGATATGAAGTTTATACAGTGGGAGGTAAGAACAACACAATACAAAGAGATCAAAATTATCTCAGAGACTTCCAAAAGAAATCAGGAGACTGAATAATGCATTGTTAATATACGCTATAATTATTCAATTGGTGAATCCATCAGTTACTGTCTCAAAAGCATTTTCACAGTATTTCCACTTGTTTTGAACTAAAAACCTAAAATTAGAAGGCATCTCTTGTTTAGTAGCATATGCTAAGGTTTTCTAGAAGTAACTTTGGAAAGGATGTCAACTGTCATGCCTTAGAATATTACATTTTGATGAAAATGTCAGAAAAAAATTGCTTGGAGGGGGTGGGCAAAGGAATGAATTAGCTTAATCCGTAGAAATCTTCTGTGAGGATGGTGATGTAAGGTTCATGTAAGTTTAGCATATATTCTGGAGGGATATGGAAGCTTAAAATATAAGCTGATTCTATTATATCGTCATGTAGAAGTTTCCTCCAAAAATGCTATTCTTGTTCATTTATTTGAATAATTGATGTTCCTATTTTTAGTACAAACTGAAAAATCTACATGTAGGTATCTTTCCTGATCCTCCCTTTCTCTGCATAGGCATAAAAATGGAAACAAAAATGTCTTTGGTATTCTGGATCAAGGACTGGCATCTTCTGAATAGAATTCAGCATGATTCCTAAGCCAGTTTGGGGTTGTTGCTTTGGGCCCTGGAGAATGAAGTCAGAAATTGAAAAGGGCTGAGAAGACGTGTTGAAACAAAATGCTGGGTAGTTCCAATAAAGTAATCCTACTTAACATTCAAAGGAAGAATATTCTCAGAGCCACTGTCTAAAACAAGGGTCTTCAAACTTGGCAAGTTGAAGACTTATGGACTTCAACTCCCAGAATTCCTCCTCCAGTCATGTTAGCTCAGGAATTCTGGCTATCCAGAATGAACAAAAGCATTCTATGCCAAGCATTTGTTTTGTTAAAAAAGGTTAGTTTATACATTATTTTTATAATCAGTATAAAAGCAATTAATATGGAGAGCTCCTTCTTAGAAACAGAGAACTATCTTTAGAATGAAACTTAACTGATCGAGGGTATTGACACCTCTCTTTCCTCCCCAGTCCCCAGGCCATTACAAATGTTGCTTCCCACATTAATTGATTTCATAATGACTATAAAAATAAAAATAAAAGGTACAAAACAAATGCTGGGGCTAGAATTCGTTCAATGATTCAGGAAAGCTGAGCAACAACTCAATTTGGAAATAAACTGACTGTAAATTAAAGATCACTGAACATATTATGCATCACAAACTGAAGACAGCAAAGCAGAACAATGAACCATATGAAGCATGGCAGCCAGCTTTTTTGTACATGGGCCAAATGGTGACCAGGTATTCACATGTATGCATACTGTGTAATAGTCAAATTGCACAAAAGTTCTAAAAATAGAGCAGTGGTATAAATTGGAACTGCCTATATATAATTAATAAATAAATTGCCACTGACCCTTAAAAAGGATTTAAAGAATTTATCAGAATTTGACACAAAAAACTATTCATCCATAACAAGAGGATATTAAAAAATAGATGCAATAAATGAAATTTAACTTATGTAGTTTTGTGGCACCTATGCTACCTCCAGTAACTTTTTGCAGTGGCTGCTTTACCCATGAAGTTAACAGGGCCAATGTTGGCTCTTTTTGTAAACTTAGAGGACTTTAGGGGACAAAAGAGATGTCCTAAGACGAACACAGGCTGACAGCAGCCACCTGACTTCTGAAAACTGCTATGTTCATAAATCAGTTTTGAACTGTCCCTTCCAAAGATAGATGTACAAGGACAGCCCAAAGAAAGCACAGAAAACTGAACGTAGCAGGCTGAAAACCATTTCATGGTCTTGAGGTAAACAAATATACAGAAAAGCATTTGAGTCCCAAAGGTGCTTTTTTTCCAAGAGTGTTACCTCTTGAAAAAAGCACCTTTGGTACAGCCATGACCTGGATAACTGAAAATCTCCATAAACACTAGCATTGGAGATATAAGAAAGTAGGTGGATATATAGTGACACCTAAGCAGACCTCCGATCTCTCTGATACCAAAATTCTTCAAATATACTTCTCAGGTGCAATTGAGCTATCAAAGGCTTTAAAATGCATATGAACAAACCATTAGATAGGACTCAGCATCCTTCAGACATCATGGTGAATCATTCTCTGTAATTTTTCAGCCACTTACAATCTTCCATATAAGGAAAGTCAGAAGCAAACCTGTTAATTTCTGCAGATACCTTATCTACCTCTTTGCAGCCTCCAAAAAGCTAAATTATTTACAAAGCTTTGGAAGATTTAGTTTCAACAATATTACAGAGCTGAACTCAAGGCTGGTTTGATTCAATGCCTGCCCAGTCATTTGTGAATCTGTGAAGAGTAGAGAATGAAGCCATGGACACAGTCCTACCTCTCTGTACCGGGGCTGAGTTGAATATAAGTACAGCTCTTTTCTGATCTGGAATCTAAATAAAGCTAGGATCTGGACCTGCCATGTGGAATAGAATAAACTTAGAGCTCTGGATAGCTGCGACACTGTTCACCTTTTGGAAAGTTTTGGAGACCTAGCTGTTTCTGCAGCATTTGGCCAGGAAGATAGGCAAGCTGTGAATAGTTTTTTTATTATTGGGATGTATTATTTTCCTCAGGAATTATGATTCACTGTTGTTGTAGCTGTTGTTTTAATCCTCGTATCTTTCCCAGAACAAATATTGTGAAATAGGTAGCCATATAAAGCATTTATTAAATTATTAAATGAATACACATGGAGAGCTGTCCTTGTATTAAAGTAGCTCTTTAGGCTTCCTGAATATATGGAGGCTAGATGCAGGTGAGGATTGGGCAATACGTGTGCTGCTATTCTTTATCCACATGTTCAAGAGAATTTATTTATTTATTAAATTTATATACCACCCATCTCACTATCCAAAGCATCACTGAACTGCTGAATACTGAAAAAAAAACAAAACCAGGTTTTCAAAATTAGCCAAGTCTACTTTGGATTCAGGATTTAGTCATATTTCCACTAAATGGAGTCAATACTCTTACATATTCCAAATAACATTTCTCCGAAACAGAATTTCAGCCTCTGTGCTGTAAAGTAAAATTAACTAAATCTTCTTAGCAATTTAACAACATGAAAACAACTCATGTTCTATACAATGAGACAAGTGCTTCTACAAAAACAGTTAAGTTATTGATGGGAAATGACAAGAAAAAGAATTTTATTGTTCTATTATTCAAGAGTTCAGGGATTTGGGGGAAGTAGATAATTAGTTTAATTTGCTGATTGAGAGTTCATCTAGAGTGTCCAATTGCTCTAGGTGTGCAAACAACTGGAAGGAAATTTTCTTCAACACATAGGCATGTGGTATTTTTAAAGCACAAATTATGCCCCAAATGCACTTTTATGAGGGGAAACTGCTATTCTGACACATTTTTTGAGAATACAGCTTAAATAAAGAGCATTGATAAGCTTAAAATGATGACTGATGATGAAATCCATTTCCAAGTCAGAGCAATGACAATATTATTTATTGATTTGACATTTCTATCCTCATCTACTTTCATGTGCCTTCAGGTCTGTATATATGCATCTGTCAGTATGCTTCCTTCACAATAACTAACTCTTGTAAACTGGGGCATAAAACCAAGTCTGCTGCTAAAAGACCAAATTATCCAGTAACCTTGGGATTTAGAAAAATAAAATATATTGGAAAATATGTGTTAAGAAAGTAGTAGGCATAACTGGTGTCCTCTAACAATTTGAGTTAAATCAGAATTCAAAAATGAAGACAAACAGAAGGAAAAAGACAGGAGGGGATAAAGACATGGTGCAATAAAATTTAGTATGTAATAAAGGAAATGAAGAAAAAAAATAGGTGGCCAATCAGATTGTAGAGGAAGAGGAAGAAGATATCATATGTCCTTACACATTCCCGTTATTTGGAAAACACTTCTAAGTCATAAATAAATGTGTGGAAATGCATCTCTATAATGTGTCTTCTTTTATAAGAAACCCCAGTACCAATGCTATATCTAACAATAAAAGGCTATGTAGGATTGAAATATCCATTAGTTGAAAATCTATACCAGGGTTGTCAAACTGGCAGCCCACAGGCTAGATGTGTCATGCACAGGCCAAACCCACCCCCAGCTCCACAAATGGGAAAAACATTGTGAAATGTCACATGACGGCAAGATGGCACCATGAGTTTGACACCCATGATCTACACTATTGTACCTTTTGCCCATACAAGATAATTCAGGTAAAGTGCTTTCTCTCTGATCAAGAAAATCTGCATTTGAATCATTAATCTACTACATAAGACAGTTTGATATGAAGGTGAAACAAATAATTATCAGTTGATTATCTACAGAATATACAGTAGACACCCATCCAGATGTTCTTAGTGTGAACTAAAACAGTACAGACTCCATATGTTTCTTCTCTCAAGAGTTTTTAGATCAGAGCATAATAATATAATAACCCCTAATTTTGAACACCTTCATGTTGTTGTTTTTCCTTTGTTCTACTTTGAATAAATCTTAGAAAATAAGGATACTAGATCTGGGCTGCAAAAATCTGGATGTATAAAGCATAGAAGCAGAGTTAATGTTTTCTATAACATCTTGCTTCTATCTGTTGGTCATTTGGATTTGAGAAAAAGTGCCTGGCTAAAGTCATCCAGCTGGCTTTCAGGCCTATGCCAGAACTAGGACTCTTAGAAGCCATGGTGGCGCCGTGCTCCTGGCTTCTATTTTTGTCATGATGCTGAGATGAATATTCAGTGACTGGGCTCATTGTTTTTGAAGGATTAAGTATTTTGTGAATGTTGGGGTCAGATTTTTGCAGCCTTGATCTGGTACCTATATATAAATTTTATAGCGTTCTTTGCATTAATATAGATTGAATTGCCCTTTTGAGACTCTTTTTCTGCATGTAGGAATATGAAAGTATTATGTAGGTTTTTTAAATGAATGTTTTGATAGAGATTTGTTTTTCCAGTCTAAGAGGTGATGTTATGTTATGCTTATTTACATACAATTGAAAGAAATCTAGATAATATATCGATCTAAGAGAGTTAAAAAGCCACTTATAAAATACAACTCCATCACACAGGATCGAGAGGTACCTTTGCCTTTTGTTTTGTCACACTGAGATTAGAGGTGTCTGGCAAAATATTTGGTCAACAGAAGAAAGGACCTGTTCACCATAGCTCTCATGTAATAATGCACAGAAAGGTTGAGCAGAACAGAACATCAGAGGCAAGGAAATGATTATATGAGAAAATTATTTTGATGTGTTTACTTATGTTTTCTTACTGACAATTTTTAAGTAGGTAACTGTCACCCTAGCATTCCAGACTTATATTCAAAACAAGCAAAATTGTTCCCATTTCTATCCTAAAATCTCTCCACTCCAGCTGTTTCAAAATATTGCCTAAATTTGCACTGCAAATTCAGCTATTTTTGAAGTTTTAATAACAAGACTTCAACATTTGAGGAATGAAATGTAGAAATTGGTCCAGAGATGTGCTTTCAGTTCCACATTTAAAATCCAAGAATAAAAGCAAAGAGGAAGAAATTGGGAAAAAAAACCTAGTTTTAGGTTGGGAAAAAAAACCTAGTCGTCTGGTGACATTGCCAGATACTCTCCTGCAGCCATCTGAAAGATCAAGAGATTGGATTACATACCCAAACCTTTAAATATTCACTTATCCCAGTTTCTTTTCATTCAGTGAAAAAAATGTATGACATCCTGCTATCCACCAAATCCTAGAATCCTTTTTTAATTTGTTATTGGCAGCTGTGAAGTTGATTTCCACCCAACCTCCATCTGTATGTCTTTACATTTGCTTATACTGATTCAGAGAGAACATTTGGGAACTCCACATTCATTTTGTATTATTTTTTGTTTTAGCAACAAGATTTGACCCCATTACTGCTTTCTTCTCACTTCAGGTGTTTTATTATAATATTTATTCTTGTGGACCCCATTACTGCAAGTACTGATTTCTAGTTTTAGCCATTTTGTATTTTTTTTCTTGCATCATGGATTTGTGATAATTAAGCTAAGTACAATACTGATGCACTTCCACTGCCAATGTTGTTAGAGTTGCCAGAAGCTTTTCAATTGTTTTCATTGTTAAAAATTTAATTGTTTTAATTCACTGTGACATTAGCCTACTTGAACAGCTAAAAATGGGGAGAGTTAATATCAAGGTACTTGTACAAAAATCTTGAGTTAGTAAAGTTTGTGGGGAGTTGTTTGGATTTTGGTTTTGTTTTGGTTTTCTATGTGTGGATCTTCAAGTCAATCTTGACTCCTGGCAACTGTCTGTATGAAATCCAGCAGTTTGCTTGGCAAGGTTTTTCAGAAGTGATTTGCCATTGCTTCATCACTAAAGGTTTTAGAGAAAAGGCTGAAGTGGATATCCTCTAGTCTGAAATTATGATATAGGGCTATGATGACGAACCTATGACACACGTGTCACAGGTGGCACACAGAGCCATTTGTGTGGGCATGCAAGCCCCAGCCAAACTTACCTGCACTGTACATGAGAGCACCTCCCAGCTGATTTTCAGCCCATTCAGGCTGATTTCAGCCTCCCAGAGGCTTGAGGAGGCCAAAAAAACAGGCCTTCCGGAAATACCAGAAGTGCCCATTTTCAGCCTCTGGAGGGCCTCTGGAGCCTGGGAGAAGCCGTTTTTGCCCACCCATGGGGCTCAATGGAACCCTCTGCAGTCTTTGAAGGCTGAAAAATGGGTCCTTTTTGTCACAATTGCACCAAACTGGCTCTATAAAATATTATTGGTTATGTTAATATTATATACTATTATATGCTGCCCTAAATTTTTTTAAAAAAAGTTTGGAATTGTGTACATTCCATTGTAAAATTTTTAGTGCAATTCATTAGCACAATGAATTGTAGTTATTTTATTCCAATTCTTTTTTTTTCAGACAGAGCATTTTGCTTTGGAATTTATTTTGTACACAGAGGGATGGAGAGTTAATGTCAGTTTTTCTCAGGGCAGTTGTCACAATATTTAACATGTGACAAAAACTATAATAATTTTCTATATGGGATGAGCTACACCAGGCAGAATATAATAGTGTGTGATAAAAGTTCATAAGGAAAATTCAACAGCCAGAAATTTTGGTATATGCACAAGAAATTACAAGACTTTTAAAAACTGTACTGAACCATAGTGAGCATTCAGTGTGGAACTCCATCCTTATTGCTTATGTTTGAAGTAGAAGTGTAGCTCTTCAAATGAATGCTAACAGAGCTACACACAATTATGCATGCTGGCAAGCCGATGCTCCTGTGGGACATAATTACATTTTTGCTTCAGGCCTTCCAGATGGTATGGCTGGAAAATTTGCCTTTCTCACTTACAAATGTTGAGAGCCTGCATAAGGCTACAGTATGTGCTGTTACTTGATTTGAAGAAAACAGGTTTAAAAAAAAGAATAGGAATTAATATTGGTCATTTCTTTGCTCAATTTTCTGATCCAAAATACCAGATAATTTTGCAGTCATGGCTGCCATGTAGACAATGGAGAAAAGGACTACAGAGCTGATTTCATCAAAAGAAAGTTAAACAACCCACAACTCCGCATCCAACCCCACCCCACCCAATCCAACATCACTCAAAATTAGGCACGCACACCCCTAACTACCTCTATTCCAAACACAACTGGCCTTAAATGCAAGCTACTCAATGCAAGAAGCCTTGTGAATAAAATACCTGAATTTCTTCTCTTATTAAATACGGCTAAATTCGACGTTATATTTGTTTGTGAAACGTGGCTCAATGCATCTCTCCCTGACTCCATTACCACAGTAAGAAACTATCATGTTTACTGATCAGATCATGAAATCTGTAGAGGAGATGGTATTGCTATCTTCTATAAAAAATCCCTACATCTGAAAAAACATCCAAGTTACCTAGGAACTTGCTATTCCTGAGACCATTGTCTGTGAACTGTCTTTAAATATCACATTTTGGTTCTTACTATGTTACAGAGCCCCTGATTATGACATCAAACATGCAAACAAGCTAAATACATTACTAACATGGGCAGCATCCTGCCCACACACTTTTATCTTTCTTGGTGACTTCACACTGTTAATCATCTTCGTTAGACTTATCAAACTACCACATATAACTAGACCACTTCAAACGAATGTACAAACCTGAACCCACAACATAGCCAAACCATCTTACAACTGCAAGTCACTACAAATCTGGACATAAACAACTAAAACAACCAGCAGCAACACACGTAGACTTAACAATTGCCTCGATCTATCATCCTCGCAATATTTGAATTCAATTTAATGTAAAGACCCCTTTCCAACAACGTGACCACAACATGATTGATCTTTGTTTTCAACATACGTCCACACAAAATTCATCACAATGACAGAATCCCACTATAACTTTTAAAAAAGGCAACTATGATTCTTACAAACAACAATCTCTCATCCCCTTGATTGGCAATTTCTATCACTGGATGCAATACTGTAGAAGACCATTATAACATATTTTTACTTGAAGTCAAAAGAGTCATCAAACCATATGTACATTAACAACTCCCCAAAAACCAGAACAAATAAATTAGCCACAACAATAAGGAAGCTTTCAATCCAAAAGAAATCACTTTGGTGGAAAACAAATCTGGTCATGTTGCCAACTTCAAAAGCTGATACAAAATGAATGCCACCAGATAAAAACTGAATGCACCAATTATCACATTAAACAGAAGAAAACCTTTTATGCACCAATTCCAACTGTGCTTTCTTGAAAATTGAAAATTCATTTCAATTTTGTAAACAAACAAACTAAAAGACTCAAGGTCCATCTCACTCCTGTAGGACCTAATGGTAAAGACTATGACAACACCATTAAAGCCAACATCTTTAACACATTCTTTGGCCTCAGTATTTGTAAACAACAATGGTTAATGCCCAGTATTTCCTAGTCAGAAAAACTACAATAATCTAATACATATCGAGTTTACAGAAGACAATGTGAAAAAGCACTATGCAATCTAAAACCATCGCTATCTATTGGACCAGACGAAATATGTGCTTACTTCTTAAAAAAGCTATCCACTGCCACAATCTTTGAAAATTCTTTCAGGATCAGCTCCTTGCCAAAACTATGTTCACAAGCCACGGTCATCCCATCTTCAAAAAGGGAAACCCCACCTAGTTGAAAATTACAGACAATCTCTTTATGCTGCATCACTTGTAAAGTCATGGACTCCGTTATTAACCAATCCATTATCTCCACTTAGTAACAAGCAACCTACTCTCTAATAAACAATTTGGTTCAGGAAAAAAACTTCATGTAATCGTGCAACTCTTACTACTGAAAACATATGGACTACACAACTTGATCAGGCCAAAGCATATACGCAATCTACATGGACTTCTGTAAAGCCTTTGATTCAGTGGTCACACGACAAATTACTCCTAAAACTAAAATCTCTACGGTATCTCGACACCTGACATAATGAATAGAAGCATTCCTGTCAAACAGACAACAAATAGTCAAAATTGGAGTGTCCTATCCAATTCTGTACCTGTCAATAGCGTGTCCCCAAGCAGTGTCTAGGACCAATTCTCTTCATACTCTACATAAATGACCTCTGTGATCATATTAAGAGCAAACTGCGTTCTTTTCGCTGATAATGTAAAGCTGTTCAATACCACAGACAATGCTGCTACCCTTCAAAAAGACCTCACTGTGTATCAGAATGGTCAAACAAAATTGCAACTTCAAATCTCACACAAAAATCTCTGTCTTACATATTGGTACAAGCTGAATAGTCAAGACCTTGTTGATGATCCAAACTCTGTCAAGGACCCTGGAGCACTCATCTCAAATGATCTAAGAAGTGCCAGAGCACACTGTAACTACATAACCAAAAAGGCATTGAGAGTTGTTAACCTAATCCTATAGCTGCAGAATTTTTAAGGTTTTCTTTATTCTGGCATAAGTACAGAATAAGAACCAGATGGGTATCGTGGTTTAAGTACCAGATTGAAACTAGGGGACCATGAATTCTAGTTATGCCTTAGGTATTAATCGAGTAGGGTGACTTTGGGTCAGTCTGTCTCTCACACCCCTAAGAAAAACACAAGGGCAAACCACTTCCATAAAACTTGTCAAGAAAATTTCAGGGACTTTTGACAGGAGTCAAATTGATTCAAAGCTCTCTTGAATAAGAATATCATGTAAAAGGAAAGGGGAAATTAATCCTTCTTCCTCCTTGCCCCTTGTATTTGGAAAAAATATATATTAGAACCTTTCTGCATCAGTGGGTTTTTTTTTTAATCCCAAGTCCATTGTGTTTTATCACACAAAAGTAAAATGTTATTTATGCAAATAGCCCAGTGAGTAAAATAGGTGTAAAATAATTATCTGTTTCTTTGTATTTTGTTTTGTGTGCTCAAGGAAGATATGCTGTTTTCCCCGATTGGTTTTGATGCAATCACATATTTAAGTTCTCACATTGATTATATATTCAGAAATTGCTGCAGTCCTAAACTACTTTACATTTGCCATAGTGAGGTCAAATGAGGAAGTCCTTTTGGAAATACAATGAATAATGATACCTAACATTTTTATATTGAACCCTTCTGGCTACATAAAAAATGTTGAACTTTTTGCAAGGTCTACAAGAAAAAATATTATAATTTTCATATTCCAAATTGGGAAAATGATGTGTAATGAAAAATGCTGGAGTTTCTTGATGAAGATCATGTTTCTGCAACATATCTGGATTAGGGACCTTACATTTTAATCACAAAAAACAATACTAAGAGAGAATGTGTTGAGACTGGTAAAGGTAAAATTACAAAGGGCAACTTAAGCAACTACAAACATCTCTGAATTTCTCTTGTTCTTATACTCCAAACGAGGTCATGAACATTATTTATATTTTCCTTTGGCCGTATTGTATCACATGTTTTATCTTGCACAATGTTCGTATTTTGCAGAAGAATGAATTGCTGTATAACAGCCAGATGTGCAGATGGACAAAAAAGACAGAAAAATCTAGTCAACCCAATTTACCAGTATAATGCCCAATTATAGTGGCAGCAAACAGCACATGGAATGCTCTAATAAGAAAAACATGGGATTGCAATATATTGCAGTCTTTTTATTGTTTAGTAAGTAGCTGGTAGAAGGCTGGTTTCCTTTTGTTTTTTTTTAACTCTGCCTGAATATAATAAACATCCATTGGATTTAAGAGTATTTAAATTTATAAAAAATTTGTACATATTTGTTTTCCTTTGAAATGTGAAATCCAACTTTATATGTGCATAGTGATATTCGAACTTCGGAAGGTAAGCTTGTCAACTTAATTAGTAATTCTTATATATATCAAATTCTTCTAGTTCAAACATAATGGCTGTTCCTAGGAATTTATATGTGCATGCCTTTAAGTTGCTGTTGATTTCTGGTGACTGCATGGACTATTTCCTTTCGGGTTTTTTTTTTTCCAAGATTTGAAGAAGTGATCTGCCATTACTTCTCTCCTTGAGCTAAGAGAGACTGGCTCATCACAAAACTGACACAGGACCAGAACTGTCAGTCACCTGATTTCTAGTATGATATTTTAACCACTATGCCAATCTGGCTTTCTTCCTAGGAAATATCATCAACATAACATTTTCTTACTGGCAATGGGGAGAGAGAGAGGGCAGGAGGTTGGGGGAGGAAGAATAATTTTAAGTGATTATCGGTTCTTCTGATTTAAATGTGTGATTTAGAATAAGCATAGAAGTGAGGGAGAATTAGAGTACATAAAGGGAACAAGTTGTAATATGAAAAAAAATTGCCAGTGATTTATTTCTAACTAAAATGGCAAAATTCACTAAAATGTCAAAGTAAATCATACAGTCATCTGTCTTTATTTCCTGACTAAAAACTTTACTTATTATTTTACAAGTAAAGCCTCTCTAGAAGTTTGATAAATAAATAAGTAAAGTGGTGAATGTATCTAATACTTCTTCCACCTCCTATTTTTCCCACAACAACAATCCTGTAAAAGTGGCCTGTGCTGAGAAAAAGTTGGCTTTCATGCCTATGGCAGTACTAAAATGTACAGGAGCCATGGTGGGACAGTGAGTAGAATGTAGTATTACAGGCTAACTCTGTCCACTGCCAGGAATTCGATCCTGATTGGCTCAAGATTGATTCAGCTTTCCATTCTCCAAGTAAAATGAGGACCCAGAATGTTGTGTGGGGACAATATACTGACATTGTAAACCACTCAGAGAGTGCTATAAAGTGCTATTTGTTGCTATTCTCCTTGTTTCTATTTTTGTCATGGTGCTCGGATGAATGTGCTATATTCATTTTTTTTAAGAATCTAGTATGTTGTGGGCGTTGTTTCAGATATGGTCACTGCCAGGGTGGCAGGCTGCCAGCAGTATTTTGGAAACAGTTTTGAGTCAATGGGAGAGACAGGGGAAACAGTGGTGAAGAGCAGAACCATGTTTAAATTTATCCAGATGACAAATGGGTAGAGTGGTGGCAAATTGAGGCTTTTTCTTTCTGGAAGCAGAGAACAATTGAGGTTTATTAGAGTCCAGCATCAGATGCTTGTAGTTCAGCTGACAAACAGCACCTGAAATTCAGTGACTTCCAATAAGGGAGAACATTTGTAGCTCAGGGTTGAATAAGGGGTTCTTGATCCTTCCTGAGTTTGTAGACTTTTCATTACCCAAACTAGGGAACATCATCAGTGCTGCTGATGTTACCTAGCTTGAGTAATGAAATGTAGTGTGAGCAGTGGAATGACAGATGCAATGCAGAAGCAACTTCAGCTTAAACTTTATTTTAACAATAAAAGGTTGCCGCAACTGCCATGCTAACAGGACAGCCAGCTGGTGGGCAACAACTGACGCCATTTGACAGCTCCCTTTTATAGTCAGCTGTCAAATGGCATCAGCCAATAGGAATGGTCCGCGCTCTTGCTAGAAACGCGGACCAGAGTGAAAACTTCTGCTCAAGTCCTCTCAGAATGCAATACTCCTTTCTTCCTGAACGGAACATGCATAGTCCTTCAAATAACTCAGGCGCTTGTGCAGTCGGCCAGCTCTGATGGTACTGCCACAGAATGGGACTCCTCTACTTGGCAAAAACTCTCCGGTGACAATGGAGCAATCATCTCAGCTTCAGAAGGCTCGTGTCGCTGTCGGGTTCACAGTGGTTTTCTTTGGGTGCCGGTGGTCTGGGAGCAGCAAAGACATCCGGAGGGCCACCTGCAGAAGTACTCCAACGCCCCCTTCATTGGTCAACATGGTGGTGCCAAATGCGACTGTCTTACAAGTGGACCCTATAAGACTTAGGGCTGGTTACTGCCAAAATTAGACCTGGCAGCCATAAAGGGTGTCCCGCATAGTTCCTGGCATAAACCTGGTCATCTTCAGCAAAACTCCTAGCCTGGCTATTGGAGCCCAAAGGTGCGACTGGGGCATAATTTGGATGGAGTCTATCTAAGGTGGTCCTCAAATGGCAACCCATAAGGAATTCAGCTGGGGACCTATTTGTGGTAACACGGGGTCGTGTGCTGGATTAGCAGGTACTTAGCAAGTCTGGAGTGCCAATCTGTGGGGCCAAGTCTCTCCAGGGCACCTTTGGCAGATCTGACTGCTCTCTCAGCCAGACCATTACTGGCTGGGTGAAAAGAGGCTGTTAGGGCGTACTTGATTCCTTGGTTGGCCAGAAAAACCTCAAATTCGCAGGATGAACTGGAGGCCATTATCAGACACAATGGTGTCAGGAAGGCCACGGGTAGCAAACATTCACAGCAGGGCCTTAGTTATAGCTTTTGAAGTTGTGGTGGCATTAAGGCTAACTCTACCCATTTTGAAAAGGAGTCAACCACCACTCGGAATGTTTGCCCATGGAAAGGGCCAGCCAAATCAATATGCAGCCTAGACCATGGGGCCCCTGAATCTTCCAATCTTGATGGGGTGGCTGCAGTTGGAGATGGTCTGGTGACCTGGCATGGCTGGCAAGCATTTACCCAGTTGTTAATCTGAGCATCCATGCCAGGCCACCAAACATAACTGCAAGCTAAAGCCTTCATTGTCAGGATGACCCTCATGAAGAACTTCCAAGACTGGGCTCTATAACTGGGGAGGAATAACTATCCTGGTTCCCCAGAGTGAGCAGCCTTGCAAAGAAGACAATTCTTGCTGATGAATTTTAAAAGGCAAGAATTCAGGTGAATAAGGGGTTTTAGGCCACCCCCTTCCCACCCAGTCAAGGACTTGGGAAATTATCTTGTCCTTGGCAGAGTGGGCAGCGATATCAGAAGCAGTGATGGGAAGTTTGAGATTGTTGATCAGGAACACAGCATTGGTTAGTGCAGGATCCTCCACTGGAGGAGGATGGGGACAGTGACTGAGAGCATCTGTGTGGCTGAGGCAGTTGCCTGTTTGATGTGTCAGCATATAAGAATAGGCAGCCAGAAATACGGTCCACCTGGTCATCCTTGGAGACAAAAACTGAAGCATTTGTCTGTTGCTGGATAGAAGACCCAAAAAAGGTTTATGGTCCCATAATTAACTCAAAGTGGTTGCCCATAGAGAAACTCATGAAACTTTTTGACCAAAGCAACTGCAGCCAAAGCTTCCTTGTCAATTTGACTGTAGTTGCATTCTGCTGGAGATAATGTTCTGGAGTAAAAGGCAATGGGTACCTCAGAACCATTGGGCAGTCTGTGATTTAAAATGGCTCCTATTCCAAAAGGTGAAGGGTCTGCAACTAAGACTTAAGGCAGATTTTTGTTGAATTGAATCAGAACAGCATCAGACGTAAGCAATGATTTGACTGCTTTAAAAGCATAGACTTCCTTAGATCCCCAATGCCACGAGATTGTTTGTCCAGGAGCCCATGCAGAGGTTCATCAATGGAAGCCTTATGGGGCAAAAATGAGGTGTAAAAATTAAGGAATCCCAAGAAAGACTGAGTTCAGTCTTATTAGTTGGAGTGGGTGCATCGTGAATTGCTTGTACTTTAGATTCAATTGGGTGAATGCCAGAGGCATCAACTTTGTAGCTTAGAAATTCAACCTGTGGTGTGGCTATAGTGCACTTCTCTTTCTTCAATTTGAGGCCTGCCTTCCTGAAATACTCGAGGACACCTCAGACTCTTTGTAATAATTGAGGCTTGTCAGAGGCAGATATTAAAATGTCATCAAAATAAGGTATTACACGAGGTAATCCTTGAAGCAGCTTCTCCATTAATGACTGAAAAATTCCTGGGGCCACGCTGTATCCAAACTGGAGGTACCTACACTTGAAAGTGCCCCTGTGAGTTACAATAGTTTGTAGTTAAGTGGCTGTATCATCAACAGGGAGCTGTTAATAAGTTTGGGACATGTCTAGTTTAGCGAAAATGGTTCCTGGCTCAAAAGAATGCAGCAGGTGCTGGATATGTGTGAATATGCAAATATTTGTTTATGGAACATTTATAGTCTGTGCAAATCCTCAAGCTGCCATCTTTTTTTAGGGGTGTCACCATGGGTGTTTCCCATTTTGCAAAGTCCACAAGCTCCAATATTCCCTGGTTAGTTAATTTATCTAGTTCCTTGTCCAGCTTAGGGCAGATTGCAAATGGCACTCTTTGAGGCTTCAAACTGATTGGGACTGCTAAAAGGTCTAAATTGAAGGATATTGGGATCTAGGCCATCACTGAATACATCAGCATAGTCTTTAAACAAAGCATCCACCTCTGAATTGGAAATAGAGTGGATTTCTCCAATATGAAGGCCAACGACAGGGAACCAATCTAACCCTAACAGGCTTGGGAGGGCACCATCCACTATAACCAAAGGCAAGTGACCCTTACAATTTTGAAAATGAATGAAAATCTTGCCTTTTCTGATGACCAGGATGGTTGTGTCTTGGTAGTCACGTAGGGTTAAGTTACAGTCTTGAAGCCTCTTCTTTGCCATCCAGGGAAATAGTCATTTCAAAGTGTTCCACAAGATGATGGAGAGTGCTGAGCCAGTGTCCACTTCTATCTTACAAGGCTTTCCTTCTCAAGAAACAATAACACTGATTTTGTCAGAGCCTTTGTCTGTTGGTTTAGCTTGGTAGCAGGTGAAATAGTCTTCAATTTATTCTTGAAAATGCTGAGTTGTCTGAAGTTACTGTGGCTGGGCAAAAGTCTTTCCTGCCTGACAGATCCTGGCTAAATGTCCCTTTCTCTGGCATTTTAGACAAATGGCATTCCTGAACTTGCAGGATGCCCTGAGGTGATTTCCTCCACAGTTTAGACAGATGGGCTGAGATTGTGGAAGTTGATTGGGAACAGACCTGTTTCCCATCTGACTAGTTATGGGCTGCCTGAGGCGATTTACATCACTAGTCAGAGCCTTCCTCGGTAGAGGCTTCATCGTAACGAATGGCTGAGCTGTTCTGGCTGACTGGGTTTCCCTGAATTTCTGCTGCTGAGAGTGCTGACAGTTATGCGGCTTGGGATTCCTCTATTGCTATGTTAAGGGTTAAAACTCCTTTGGCCAGTAGGCGCCTTTGTAACCTTAAGTGCCTGACTCCACAGACTAGCTGATCTAATGACATGTCCTCAAGATAATCTCTAAACCCACAGTGTAAGGCAGCTGTTCCTAAAGCTGCATATACCCACTAATAGTCTCTCCTTCAGCCTGGGTCCGTCTCCTAAAAGCATGATGCCTGGCAATACGAGAGGGCTTAAGAGAATAATGGTTACATAGGATTTCCTGCAATTTCTCCCATGGAACAGTTTTAATTGATCGCAGTGCCAGCAATGCGGTAGCAGTGTCAAACACTGTGGCTCTGCAAAAACTTAAAAAGTATTATTTTTTCCTGTGGGAAGAAATGTAAGCGAGACCAATAGTGTCTAGGAAGCAGTTGAATCGATTTATGTAAGATTCCCATGTCTCTGCTGTCAGTCTAAAAGACGGGAACACAGGGGTTGAAGTCATCTCAGGCAGCGCTGGGTTCTTCTGAGGAGAATTGAAATTCGCACTCACAAATAGTAACAGTCAGCTCTTAAAGTGACATTCAGCTTGGTTGTGGCTTTGGCTCTTTTTAAGTGACTCTCTCACAGCAATTGTGCTCGGTTGCCTCTTAGACATATCCTGCCCTCGTCGCCAGTGTAGTGTGAGCGGCGGAATGACAGAGGCAACAAAGAAGCAACTTCAGCTTAAACTTTATTTTAACAATAAAGGGTTGCCGCAAGTGCCGCACAAACAGGACAGCCAGCTGGCGGGCAACAGCAGATGCCATTTGACAGCTCCATTTTATAGTCAGCTGTCAAACGGCATCAGCCAATAGGAACGGTCTGTGCTCTTGCTTGAAACACAAACCAGAGTGAAAACTTCTGCTCAAGTCCTCTCAGAACGCAATATGAAATGTCTGTAAGAAAACAAACAAGCTCAGAGAAGCACCAAAGACCCCTCTTTCAGTAGCTTGCTAGAAGAATGGCCAGAGAGCAGTGGTTCTGTTTCCACCCATTTAATGGACAGCACTAGAGACAAAATAAACTCTAATTGGGCTAGTTTGGCACAGCAAAGTGGCAGTGGCTAAAGCATGAGAGCCGGAGTCCTTAGGGAACAGAGGTTATGTTTCAAAAATGTCCAAATCAAGAATGAAAACAAACATAAAATATAGAACACTGAACTAAGGAATCATCAGTATAAAATCAAGTCAATAACAGTTAATAAGAGAATTAAAGCTAGTTAAATAGCATTAAATTGCTGCTAAAGAGCTATTTATGCAGAATATAATGCTCTGTTTTTGTTTTGTTTACCTACAATAACAAAGATCTGAAGAATGATGTATTTCTAAAAAAATGAGTATGCTTATTATTACTTTTTAAGCTTGTTTTTTAGATGGTATGAGAGATTAAATAATATGTTTATGTAACAATATAAATACTTCAATTTAAACACTTTCCTTTGGGGCTGACAGCTGCTGAATGCATGACTCATATCTCTCCTGTGTGTTTCCTAACTGGAGAAGGATGCATCAGATGTTCACAAAATCTTGAATGTCACTGATTGTGTTCTCAGCTTATTCACTGTATTTTTGATGGTCTACCAACCAAATTGTGTGAGAAGCTGCTTTTCAGAAGCTGAAGTCCTTTCACTCATCATAAGGATCAAATGCAGTAAAGCATAGGGCTAGCTCAGTTTAATTGAGTGAAGTATTGTATTATTACTGGTAGTGATCATATCTAAAGCAGTAATGAGATATGTGGCACATTCTTGGAATTAAAAAAAAAAGACTTCAAGAGGTAAATGTCAGTTCTCACTGATAGAGGAGCTATAGGAAATATCTCATTTCCAGTCCTACATACCTGTCATAAACATTTCTCTACTTTCATCGTTGTTTTGTGAGATTCTTCCTAACTCTTTTGAGAATAACTTTTGTTCTGCTTGAAAACATCATTCTAAATTTAAAGGTATGGTCTTCCTGCCAATGTGGTCCCTTCCTTTCATCCCCCCCAAACAACATTACCAATATCCGTTCTGGCTAAGAATTGTAAAATACAGCCTAATGTATCAGCTTGGAGAAGGATGACAAGCATTCATGGCTAGCAGACCTAGAGCACTATCTCATGTTGCCATGGCAACATGCGGGGCAACATGGCCTATCAGTTTTTCCATCTGTGATCATCTGCCAAAGCAAACATTAAAAAGGAGATTAAGCTACAAAGTACAGATACCCTCATAAAACAATTATCACGGTGGACATGGCCTAGTACAAAATATTAATTTAGCAAAATGCAGATAGTGGTGGTTACTTTCAACCCCTCCAGTTATCATTCCCAGACTGATCCTCATCACATTAGCTTTCCTTTTATCTTGTCTTCTTTTTTTCCCTGGAAGATTGGCCTACTTTTACATAATATTACAGATGGTAAATTAATATTTGAATCTATGTATTTATTTAGTTCAGAATTTTAACCATTTTTATAAAACAGAACAGAACAGAACAGAACAGAACAGAATAGAATAGAATAGAATAGAATAGAATAGAATAGAATTATTTTTTGGCCAAGTGTGATTGGACACACAAGGAATTTGTCTTGGTGCAAATGCTCTCAGTATACATCAAAGAAAAGATACATTCGTCAAGAGTCAAGAATCATAAGGTACAACACTTAATAGTAGTCATAGGGTACAATAAGCAAACAAATCATAATAGGGAACAGTCAATATAGATCGTAAGGATACAAGCTACAAAGTTACAGTCATATTGTCACAAGTGGGACTATTCATATTCCCAATTCTGTTCCTATTCATATTCCCAGTTCTGAATTCCCAGTTCTGTTCCTCATATTCCCAGTTCTGTTCCTATCATATTCCCAGTTCTGTTCCTATCATCTGATGAGCGATAAAGCCATTGAAAAGACAATAAAAACTGCAAAAGTTGATGTAGAAAAACTACATTCCCAGTGAAAAGAATGGCAAAATATTAATGTGCTTTAAGGTTAAGTGGAAGATAATTTAACATTGCCAAAAAAGGAAGTTAGCTTTATATTTGCTGATTAATCAGTAACAGGGCATAACAATAGGACTTAAACTTGCAGTATATACAGCCCCATAGTGCTTGACAGCACTCTTTGGTTTACATAGTCAGATATTGCCCCCAACAATCTGAGTCCTCATTTTACCAACCTCAGAAGGATGTAAGGCTGAGCCAACCTTGAGTCATTAGAATCAAACTCCAGGTTGTGGCAGAGTAACCTGTATTTTTCCTCCTTATGGTTCTTTACCTTTAATTTATACTGACTTGAACTGAGAAATCCTTGACATACAGGAGGCCTTCATACAGGGAGCTCCTTTGAAAGCCTTTCAAAAATAGAACCGTGCTGTGCAAAATAAGATGCCCAGCTCTCCTACCTCAAGAAAAATACAACCAGTCATCAGAGTAAATAGATATCCTAAAGCAAGGAGTTATCGATATTTCCTGCCACAACAGAGGAAGCATATTTCCTTGTTTCTACCAGCTTTCTTCGAATTTATATTGTTAAGTGGATTCAACCTTACAGTTGCCTGATACTTAAATTAAGCATGACTGAAAAATATGTGGGATATGTACATTAGAGAGGGCTTTTGTTTTGTAAATATGTAAAAGGTTCCAAATCAAATGACCACATTAGTCTTATTACGGTTATAGTGGTGTGAGAGAACTTTATCCTAAATCTTTGCTGCTTCTTTTTTTTTTTTTTTTACAGATGGCTACACAATTGATGATATTCAATTTTACTGGCGCGGGGGTGATAATGCAGTTACAGGAGTGACAAAGATTGAACTGCCACAGTTCTCTATAGTGGATTACCAACTTATCACCAAGAAGGCTAAATTCTCAACAGGTTTGTGAGGATATTGAGATTGAGAAAGCTTCTCCAATGTAAAGCTGTATAAACTGTTTTAATATCACCCAATGGTGAACTGCAGGGATGTGATTCTACCAATTCGCACCTATTCACTAGAACTGGTTGTTAACATTGTAAGCAGTTTGGAGAACTGGTTGTTAGAAGAAATTACTGGACTAATCCTGTAAGGAAGGCAGGAAGGAACCTTACAGAAACTGCCTCTCCTTTAACCCTCATTACATTCTTGGCAGGACTAGACTTCCTGTCTCAGGAACTTCTCTGNTTTCACACTTACAACTATTGCAGCATCCCCGTAGTCTTGAGAGGCCAGGCGAGGAGATGCATGCCTCGATGTGAGTGATATTGAGTTGGCCACGCCCAGCCAATAACATGACCACCAAGCCATGCCCACCAACTAAGCCATGCCCACAGAACCAGTTGTTAAAAAATTTAAATCCCACCCCTGGTGAACTGCATGGTTTACAAAGTAATTTGGGCTTTCAATTAACTCTGGACATATTAATTGGTGTACTATTACATCCATTTGTTATGGATTGAAATTTCCATAGCTTCTCCCCAATATGGACAACAGCATTTGTTCTGTGAATATAGCTGTGAAGTAGGAAGCAGACTGAAGTTTCAATTCTCTGCAAGTTTCCCCACAAATTAATTTTACTGAAACAGCAGATTTATTTCTGAATAAACATGCATAGGGTTGGCTTGTGTAAATAGTACATCCTGAAGTTCATCAATAGTTATGTAAAGATGTGCCAGGGAAAGGACCTTGTACTTAATGGCAACTCTTTAAAGCAATGGTGTCTTTTTCCAGGACAGCTACAGATGGCAACTATGCAGTTGAGACAAAAGATGCAGATGCTTTAAAATGTTGTGAAATATGCTTGATTAACATCTTTTAGAGTTCTGAAGAGTTTCTTGGAATTAGATACATAGTGTTGCAGAGCCACAGAAAATAACTTTATATGCCTTATTCAGCACTTTCTAAAGAAGAGTTAATCGTCCAAGCTAATAAACTATTTTCTGTCTTCTAGAGGTACTCTCCTATCAAAACTAAGTAGAAAAACCATCAACTTTATCCAGGCATTTTCATTATTGTAAAATATACTGTCCCTTTCCACTCTTTAATGACTCCCTATAAAGTAGTCATTAGCTGCCCTCTATTCTATTATTCAGACATCTAAATCTAGTTGAGTTGGATTATTTATTTATTTATTTTAATAAGCAGTCCTGGGCAGAACAAGAAATTACTACATAATGTATGATTGAGAAATAAATAACTTTACAGATTGGCAATCAAACCAGATCATAATTATTATTTTTATATATTGCAAATCTGTAGAATACAGCCTTTGGTTTGTTCTGAAAACAGAGTGCAAAGCTGTGAAAGTTAGTAGGATTAGAAACTCCATTTGAGACCTGAGTTGGACTCTTGAGGGAAGTTTAGATCCGGACAATTTATGAGATATAATTTCTGTGTTTTCACTTGGCATGTCTTTTTATATTTTGATACAGATTTCTTTGCTTTTTCATATGACTATGCAGAGTCTGTTTATTATAACTGTGCCGTGTTTTCGATTTGATACTGAAAAATACTCCAGAGTACATAGGAATGGGAATGGGACATATTTCTGGCATATCCTTATTGTTGTGCGTGTTATTCATGTGTTAGTAGTGTGTGTTTGTGTGCATGTGTCTGTGTGTGATACAGACAAATGCGTCATGCTAGTTACCCCCTCTCAAGGTAAGTACTGTTAAGTCAAGTGAAGAAATTAAATTGAAAATAATAAACCAAAGAAATTAAAGCCATGAGTTAAGAATAAGAAAGCAAATAAATAAATCTGATTTATGCAAACAACTTTCACAAGAATGTTTCATATTTTCACTGTATCTTTATACATTTTTCCATCCTGGCAAAATATCCTAACTTCTACCACTTCCATATTCTTATTCATTTATTGTCTTTTGTTCTTCAAATTTCACATTTTTTAAGGTTCCCCCCTAACTTCATACAGCCATAAGTTCCTTTGTCTTCCCTTTCTTCTTAACCATTCACTTTTCCTTCATATACTATATATGTTTTACAAATAGATTGTCATTCACTCTCTCATGTGACCAAACCATCTCAGTGTATTTATTTGCTCTTTATTTCTTTTCTTTTCTATGCACATTCATTCAGCAGGCCTAGATTCTTGACTTAATTTTCAAATCTGCATTCCTTGTTGCTTTATACACTCTAAATTACATTAACTTCAAATCATTGGGTTTTCAACAAGATTTTTCTTGTTTTCAACAAGTTTTCAACAAGGCTTCCCACAAGAAAAATCAATGGAAGACCCAGCAGGGAGTCAGAAGTCATTCCTATTCCCACTGCTTTTTTGCTCAGCATCGTCATTCTGTTACTCTGTTTAAGCAAGGAAATACCTCTGAAAGGAAAACGCAGCCAGTCATAGGTTGTCTAGTATAAAATAAACTACATTTTTGTAGGAGAAGGACTGGCAAAGCCAGGGTAAGGTGTTAAAAAATACATGAGTGTGTGTGTGTGTGTGTGTGTGTGTGTGTGTGAGAGAGAGAGAGAGAGAGAGAGAGAGGGGGGGGGGCGGAAGGGGGAGAAAGACTGTTGAAGAACAAATATGTGATCTGCAAACTGATTGCCGAGCATACAACTACATTATTCTTTCAACATTTTTATTTTAGTTCTTGTACTCTTTTTTATTTGCTTATTCAAGATTTCAAAACATTTTTAAAAAGAGAAACAAGTTCTCACACTTTACAGCTTTGTCATAACAGTGTGCATAATGTTTAGTAACAATTAGATTCATTCATTTAGTAGAAGTATATCTATTGCTTGTTTACTAAGTCCTTACTTATTGTATTATTAAATTACCGTATTTATTTACATTACTTTACATATACATACATTTACATACACATGTCATATATCCTATTCTTCTTTAGAGTTTCTTTGGTCATTTTCACTAAACATCTTTACTTTCCTTTTTCTTTTTAGCCAATACATATATGTGTGTGTGTGTGTGTGTGTTTAAGTTTTCGCTGGTACTTACATGTGTGCTGTTCAGCTTCCTTCGGGTATTATCCCACATCATAGTAGTTGTGCTTTTAAAGTTGTAGCAATGTTTTGGCAGAATCTCATCTGCCATCATCAGGCTTCTGTATTGAGTTCG
>BHFT01039801.1:0-47109 GCA_004320025.1 Laticauda laticaudata | reverse complement strand
ATCCCATAAGAAAGCATGCCACCCCCTTTGTAAGTCGTGGCCTTCTAAAAATAAGATTCTCTTATTATTTAAGTATGCCTCCTTATTTCCAGGTTGAATCTCTCCTTGATCAGCTTCCATCCATTATTCCTTGTCTGGCCTTCAGGTCCTTTGGAAAATAGCTTGACCCCTTCCTCTGTTTGGCAGCCCCTCAAATCTTGGAAAACTGCTATCATGTCTCCTCTGGTCCTTCTTTTCACGAGACTAATAGACTAAACCTTCTGACTGTAATGAAGATTAATCCATACATTGCTTAAATGATCTGAGATTGCATGGGAAGAGATGAGTTCCCTACGTCAGCTTAGACCTACAACCATTCAACATAAAATTCCCAGCATCAATAAAGGCTGAGAATAGCAACATCAAAACCAATAATTTGCAAGATGGCACCGGTATACCACAGAGCAAAGCTTGAATGTCTTTTCTGTCCATAATTAGCTCTTTTCCTGAAGTATGTAGGAGACACAAATGACAGTGAGTTATAGGAAGAAATCAACGTTGAAAAGAATATCCAGAGTCAGTGGTTGCTCTAACTCATGTTTTCCCCTTTCAGTAGTCCAATCTGGAGGACTATCGTGGAGAAAAATTAATCAGCAGAAGCTCAAACTTATTTCTCTCCCTCAGACTTTTCAGATAGCATATATAAGTGGGTGAATAAGTTCTAAATTCCTTGGATGGATTGTTGCATGGTAGTGTGTCCATTGGGGGGCATTGTGGTGCCTTTCTTTTTTTTTTTATGTACGTAGGGTATATTAAACAAAGTGCTTACCTATAAACATAGCCATCTATCATACCAATTCCTTTTTGTAGAACATAGAACCAAAGGAGTGGAAAGGGCCACAGAGGTTTCCAACTCCAACCCCCTCTTCAAGGTGGAGACCTTATACATCCCAGTCAAATGATTGTCCAATCTATTTCAACCTCCAATGATGGCATATCAAGAACACTGAAAGGTAAGCTATTTGATTAATTTTTCTTACTGTTGGAAAAAAAGTCCTTAATTCTAAAGAATCACTCTTTAACAAACTCTCTTTAATAAACTTCCACTCATTACCTCTTACCCTGCCCTCTGGTCAGTGGTGTAACAACCCAGTGGTGGGATACAAAAATGTTTACTCATGGTTCTGTGGGCATGGCTTGGTGGGCATGGTGTGGCTTGGTGGGCATGGCTTGGTGGGTGTGGCAGGGGAAGGATACTGTAAAATCCCCATTCCCACCCCACTCCTGGGGGAAGGGTACTTCAAAATCCCCTTCCCTTCCCACCCCATTAACCTGCTTTCCAGCTCCATTCTCCTGTGTAGGGCAACCAAAGAAGACCCAACTGATGGGACTCAGGAGGCAGAGAATAGATGTGGGCAGGGCCAGTCAGAGGTGGGATTTGCTGGTTCTCCGAACTACTCAAAATTTCCACTACCGGTTCTCCAGAACTGGTCAGAACCAGCTGAATACTACCTCTGTAACAACCAGTTCAGTGCTTCGCGTGCATACACAGCATTTTAAAAAGCCTATTTTCAGCTATAATACTTACCTTAAAGTAAAAGTAAAGTGAGTAAAACAGCTGAGGTGCAGCAAACGGCTCTGCCACACAAATCAGCTGTGCTCCAAAGCAAAAAAATAAAGGGCAGGATAGGGCGGGTATAGGTGGGTGAGGCCAACTGATCACCTGAACTATCAGTTCGCATGAACTGCTCCAAACTGGTAGAATCCCACCCCTGCCTCTGCTGCTTTGGAGAATAAGTCAATCCCCTCTTCTTTTTGACGGTCCCTCAAGATTACAGAATAGTAGGGGAATAGAGTGACTGAGTGTTGGAAGGAAGTGGTGCAGACTATACAAGTCAGTAATAGCCAGTAAGCATCTAAAGCTGTTTTATTCATAAATGCTATGTCTTACACTGACTGAGGGACCTCTTCCATCAAGCTATCAACCTGGAGAATCACCCAAAAAATCAACCACATTTGGGCTTGCCCAAAAGCAAAACAGAAATATTGGACAAAAATACATACGTGGTTGGAAAAAAATGATAAAACTATACTGGTTTGAAACCAGAAATATTTCTCTTACGGAATTCTCCCCGAAAATATAGTAAGGAAAATGCATATTTAGTTATTCATATATTAACTGCAGATAGAATTGTATTTGCACAAAGCTAGAAGAATGACGAGATACCTACATATGAGAACGTGATAGGAAAATATTAGAATGTGCAGAAATGAATAGACTAACACAATTAAGGAGAAATAGCAACCTGAATATTATATGACGTGGGATTTATTTTATCAGTGGTTAAACAACAAAAATGGAAGTTAGAAATAGGGAAATAGGGAAACAAAATAAAGAAGATATGTTAAAAGAGATAACAAATATGATGGTTGTATGTTGAATATTACTATTTTAATATTGTAGAAATAATATGTAGAATATTAATATTTTAACATTG
The DNA here is from genome assembly GCA_004320025.1 of Laticauda laticaudata. Taxonomy (NCBI): domain Eukaryota; kingdom Metazoa; phylum Chordata; class Lepidosauria; order Squamata; family Elapidae; genus Laticauda; species Laticauda laticaudata. The sequence goes on along the minus strand of BHFT01039801.1, from coordinate 44,632 downwards.
TAGAATTAATACCAATGTAATGAATGATGTTGCAAAGTTTGATTACTGTTCAACAAAGATACTTGTATCCAGACAACACACTGTTCAACTGAAGATGGAATTTCTATATTAAAAACTAGCAGGGTACCTGTGCTTCGCTATGAAACTATGGGATTGGGCAAGTTTTTGGGGAGGAAAATAATGGGGGTAAATGCTGCCTCTGCCTACCAGCATCCATCAGTATTCACCTGGCTAGTGTCCTGTCAGTGTGTGAGAAAGTTGAGGGCTGTTTGGAAACTGAAGCAGTATTTGCTGTGTGTGCAAGAAGCAAGGAGCCTGGGAGTGGCTTAATTCAATTGTTCTGTAGTAAAGCTGCTTGGTGCTCTGAAACTAAAACTGAAAATGAAACTCTTCTCCTCTGCTTGTGTTTTGCATTTGGAACAGATTTCTTTTTAGGTGGGGAGGGGGAGTAGAACTCCTTAGCATCAGAGCGTGTTAATAATAATAATATAGGAAATACTAATGCTCTGATGATCATTTCAAAAAATCCTTTCTTAGCAAGCACCTAGAAGCCAAGAGAAACACACATGCCAAATTTCAAGTTTATAGGCTTTACGGTTCTGGAGATTTTGTGATGATGTGTGAATGGTTTATATATATAGATTAAAAATAATAATTAAAAAAACCCACCACATTGGCTCACTGTAAAGTTTTCAACAATAGATGACTGACTAATCTTACGTTACACCAGAAGTTCTTTGCTCACTTAGCAAAGGCATCTACGTACATAACTAAGCCACTTCTACATTATTTCCTATGTAATTATCTCTGTCACTGAGAACAACTTCCCAACCTTTGAACTTTTTTGTCATCTTCCTTCCTCCTCTGTGTCCTCTGTCATTGCTTTGGTCTGATTGACTAACATCTTTGGTGATCCACTTTTGAATTGTCATGGACTCTGTGAACCCATGCCTTCTTTGTTTATTTATTTATTTTATTTATTTGACTTTTCGATTGCTTACAGGATAATAGGTATAAGTATAAACATAGTTTTGAATACATGGATACATATAAGAAAAAAGAAAAAAGAAACAATAGGACAGGGACGTTAGGCACATTTGTGCACTTATGCACGCCCCCTAGATCATTGGGTTTAGATTGAATTATCTGACCATCAAACCACCAAGCAAGGGCTCAATTCCATTATTTTTACAGACTGTTGGCTACACTGCATTACTTCCTGCCTTTGATAGGGTGATATGACAGCAGTGTTCCAATATCTAAGTGCTGCCACAAAAAAGAGGTGGAGTCAACCCATTTTCCAAAGCACCTGAAGGCAGGACAAGAAGCAATGGATGGAAAGTAATCAAGGAGAGATGAAACCTAGAACTAAGGAGAAATGTCCTAACAGTGACAATAATTAACCGGTGGAATAGCTTTCCTCCAGAAGTTGTGGATGCTCCATCACTGGAGATTGTAAAAAACATATTGGAGAACCATTTGCCCAAAATTGTATAGAGTTTTCAGCTTGAGCAGGAGGCTGGACTAGAAGACCTCGAAGGTCCCTCCCAACATTGTTATTCTGTTTGTAACTTGTGTAGTCTACTTACCAGAAAATAATTTGTTTTGCCATCTTATTGACTTCCCTAAAGCCCATGTCACTCAGCACCAACGGATGGAAAGAGGATGTAAAATGGAGAGAAACACTTGCCATCCGTTGGTTAAGTAACTTGATTGCATCCGTGTCTGTAACCACTGCATACAGTTTTTCATACCTCAATGCCGTGCCAGCATCGTCTACTGGTGATTCATCCACTTCAAAAAAGTTTGAGCTGACACAAAACTTTTTGAGGCGACTATAAGTCATCAACTGCATCGCATTCATCACTAGACCGCTACGCATACGGGGAGCATCCATTAGATGTCTAGTCATCATACCGTTACGCATGTGCCGGCTACATAGGATGTTTGATGAAGTGTTGGGTGGACAAGTTGGTGGATTGTTGTGCAATGTAGTTGGCTGTTGTTTGACGAAGTGTGGAGTGGCGAAGGACCCAAGGCGTTGACCAGGGCAAACAGCCAACTTCGCAGCCGAGCCTGGACCCTGGCTGCAAGTGGCACTTGACTCATGCGCCAACCTTGGGGCCATCGGACCGGATGGTACAGGGAACATGCAGTACCGCCGTGGAGGGTGCGCACACAGGACTACCTATCAGCATTGGGTGCAAGAGAATTGGTTGCAGTGGCCAGCATCAAAGAATACCTGGAGGAAGCTCCTCCAGGTGTCCGTCCACTGAAGAGCTGGAAGTACAAGTTGCAGAGCAGTGGTACTAGAGCGTGGATGGAACTTCCCCCACACGGTTGGAGCCGATAGAATGGAAGCGACTTGGCGCTGGCAATAGCGTTCTCAGCAACCTCGAGTGGTTTCACTGTTTCACAACGAAGGGCTTCTTCACGCATTATCCTCTTGCCATGGGCGATGGGACTCGATGTTGATACAGCTGGTAACATCGATCGCTGTTCAGGCAACGGTGTCCATCGTTCAGATTGCCCAGGTATAGAATAGCGCGAGTGCCGTCAAGGAGGGTGTGAGACGCAAGCATCTGTATGCGGCTTGCCCAGCATCCAGACCCCCTGCCAACCGACAACACCCAAGAGTGTGCCCAAGTCATTCATAGGGGGATGATGCCTTTCTCCCTCCTAGAAACCCTACTTCACGAAGCCCTAGCAGTTTCAGATGCCGTCACCCGTGAAGAGAGGATCTCTGCAACTACAGGCTTTCCAAGCGGCAAAGGCGGGGGCTGGAGAACAACATTTGGCATCCTGGCCAAGCAGGTTCCAGGTGACTTCTCACACCTATGCAGCATCAGCTCAGGAGACCGTGTAGGAACATCTGGAAAGCTTGCACTGGGCATCCTGCACAAGTCTCCATTGCGCACGCCGCTACCGGTTGCAGAACGCCGTCATCGGGACTCACTGAACAACGGCAATGGGGACCATGGCAGCCTGTGTGAAATGGAGGCAAGGGCGCAAAACCTGATGAGGACACTGATAGTGCAAGGGCCAACAGAGCTTCAACGTGTAAGGAATCAAGCAGCGCAACCGGTCCTGAAACACTGATTGCAACGTCCCCAGCTAGAGCAGTGTGAGTGGCTAAGCTGAAAGGATGGTGTGAATGCTTAAAGATGTTCCTTCATTCCGTTCTCATCACACTGATCTGAGATTGTGCGCCATTATGTTGATGGCTCTTACAGTGAAAACGCCGGCATTGTAATAAACAGAGTTGTGTTCATGTTGAAAGGCTCGTTGATGATGATTAAATCGGTTATTGATAATAAAGGCCATAGGTGGTGGCAGCCTGGAGAGGGTGGACCATAAAGTATCCACTATGCTTGCAGCTGGAGGTTTTTATCGTATCCCACTGGCTATTAACCCCATCTCCACGTTCCCTGGCCCCATCCCGACAGGCTATTACCCATGCCCACAGATATCCTGGCCCATCCCACTGGCTATCTTCACCCACTTCCCACAAAGCATCGCAAAGGCTAACAAACACATTTACTAAAAGTTTCTCCGACAAGACTTTGATGTCTACTAAAAGAACTGCAGAACCAAGTGTTGCGAGAACAAAGTAAAACGTTTATTAATACACAAACCATAAAAGCAAAATGACCCAAGTAATCAACGGGTCCAAAGCAAAGATAGTCAACAGGTAGTATCGTATCCCCTGGCACTCTTCTCAGCTTCGACTCGACGTCTTGTCATGCCACGAGCGTGCCATAGTCTCAGGGGTGGAAGGGTCCAGCGGGCTGGTGGTGGTGGGCTGCTGCTGATGCAATGCAGTCTCCCGGGCAAGCCAGTGGATGCTTTGCATCCACGTAGGCATCCGCTAGGCATCGTGCTAGGCATACCGCTGATGACATCTTACGTGTATCCTCTCGGTATCCGCGCTGCATCCGCTCCTTCCGCTGCACGTCCACTTCTCTGTGCTCCCCCGGAAGCCCTGCGGATGTGCCATCCACTTCCATCTGCTAGGCTTCCGTGGAGCATCTGCTTGACATCCTCGCTACGTCCTTTCCCCGTCCATTCCTTTCCGTTGTTGTCCGCTCTGTTTATGCAAATTTGGGGCACTTTTGAAACCGTATAACAACGGATGGAACATTTTCTCGTCCGCTGTGTCCTTTTTACATACGTTTTGCATCAGCCGATGTGACAGGGCATAACGTATGTTTCTTATCTTTGGGAAGTGGACATTTCAAGACAGGTAGATGTTATAGATTCCATCTACAAAAAGTCTTTGGCTCCATCTATATTTCTTTTCTTGGCTCTGTTGTCCCTTGCAACATCAGTCCTACTACATCAGATTGATACTAAATGCTTCCAAACCTCCAAGCTACCCTCTCCCTGCCTTTTTCCTTGACTAACTTGGAATCCCTCTCATCCATTCTTGTTCTCATGACACAATAAATGAGAAATATGTCCTGCTTCTGCTTCTCATCACATCAGCCTTGAAGTTTTATCTGGGCTTAACACTTCTGTGGAATTCATTCATTTATGGTGTGCACACTGAATAGCTTGGCAGGGAATACTAAAGATTATACCAAGGGAACACAGATGGCCAGCTTATATTAGTCAGAGCTTTTAATCTATGATCAAGCTGTTAATCATTTAATCACCTTGATTAATTGATCAGTGGTCTTCACCCTAATTAAAATTCTTTCTAAAATTAAATAATGTTCTGTAATTTCATCTGGAAACTAAAATGCAGTGGCTTGAAGAGCTGCCGAAAACCATTTTGTTCTCTCTCACTCTTTTTTTTAAAGCCTCATTTTACAATCCTGTTTGACTTTTTGAGTATTATAATGGGGTGAGCATCCTTCCAATATGTAGGAAGGTGAGAAAGCCACAATTTTTGTTATGGCTTCCAACTGTTCTCTAGTAGCAATGGCATTATCGGTCCCCCAAAGGAATGGAAGATCAAAGAGTTTAAAGCAAAATATTTCAGAATCATTTTCTTCCTGTGGTTTCAAATCATGCATGGACAGTTTGGTAGCTCACACACTACCATGATGATGAAGGGGAAAGTTGTTATTGTTACATACAATACATTGAAACCAATAGTATTTTATGCATTGTTCAATTCTGACTTGCATATGTTTACAAATTCTCCAGAAAGAAATTATCCACCTTGAATTTCTTCTACACTTTTGTTATTTGGAATAGCTATCCTGTCGATATCTGATGGAGATTTCAGATAGACAAACCACATTGAAAAGTACAAAAGATGTGAGATCATATAAAACAGGATCAAGATCTTATTTAAGTCAAGTGAAGTTTTTTTTAAGTCAAATAGGACTCTGGTTACCTTCATGGATGAGTCATCCAATAGAAATTCTTAGGGGGGGAAACATGGAAAGGATTTGTCCTAAGAATAAAAGAGTTGGAAGGAATCATGGAGATCCTTAATCCAACCACCTGCAAAAGCATGAAACCCTATACCATTTCAGACAAATGGCTGTCCAATCCCTTCTTAAAAACCTCCAGTGATGGGACTTTTGGAGGCAAGTTGTTCTGCTGATGTATTGTTATGTCAGGAAAGTTCTCCTTAGTTCTGGATTGGTTCTCTCCTTGATTAGTTTCCATCCATTGCTTCTTGTCCTGCCCTCAGGTGCTTTGGAGAACAACTTGACCCCCTCTTCCTTGTGGCAGCCACTCAAATATTGGAACACTCATCACCCCTAGTCTTTTTTTCATTAAACTTGACATACCCAATTGCTGCAACTGTTTTTAATGTTTTTGCCTCCAGTCCCCTAATCATCCTTGTTGCTTTTCTCTCTATTCTTTCTAGAGTCTCAATGTCTTGTAGTAGAACTGGATGCAGTATTCCAAATGTGGTCTTACCAAGGTAATACAAAGTGGTGTTGATACTTCATGTGATCTTGAGCCTGTTCCTCTGTTAATGCAGCCTAGGATTGCATTGGCTATTTTGGCAGGACTACTATTAAAGGCGTAGTATCTAATACTCCATGTTTCATGTATGACTTACCACTCTTTTCTAAAATTACCCTAGGCTAGAAAGCCAAAAGAAGCAAATCTCTTATTGAATTCCAGTTTAGCAGAGGGACCAGAACATAACTGCCTACATATTTAGGTGTCAGGCATGTATAACAACTCATAGTACTTTCTTCACTAACAGGAACACTTCATAATTGTTCTTGAGACAAAGCCACAAGTGAGTTATAAATGCCTTTGTTCTCAAAGCAAAATTGATTCTACCCAGTACAGCAAAATCTTATTATGTATTCGGCTTATTCTGTAGGGAAGAGAACAAGTTTAGTCTTTTTCTTATTGTTAAAAATGAAACCTATGTCAGTCGATTGGATTGAAAGGCATGCATAAACACAGTTGTGCCAAAAGCAACCCAATCAAATGGTGCCCCATTACTGTGCGTAAATTTTGATCATCAATTACATCACTGTCAACAAGCTAAGAGATTTCAGTTGGACGATTCAGGGAAGTAGTTAATTTTTGCTTATGAATTTTCTGAATGTGCTTTAGGAGATAGGATCATGGACCACACAAACCAGGAGCTCTTATTATAAAAAAATCAGTTGAGAGGAATCACAACGACTCATCTGGTGCTCAGGAGCAGCCTGGTAGGAATGACCACAATTGTTCTATGAATCCAGGTTGAATCTCAATAACTTTGTGGACATAGCAATGTTTCTGGGCAAAGAATATGAAATTGGTTTCTTCTTCACCTTCTTCTGTGACATTTTCCCCCAACTTTCTTTGGCAATCACTGTAGGCCATTGTCAAAGTATTGACCAACTCTATGTAACTCTTTGATGTTGGGCCAGATTTGTGAGATGTGGCTATCTCACTGGATGAAAACAGTGCTGCTATTGCACTATAAGATGAGACAGACTGTTCTGGAAAGGTAATGGTTGTGGGGAGGAATCACAACCAACTGCCAACTGTAGAGATTGTTTAAAAATAAAAATAAAAAAAAAGTGAATTTTATTCAATGGTAAAACTGTCAGGAATGAAGAATCAGGACCAGAGGTAGTATTCAGCCAGTTCTGACAGGTTCTGGAGAACCGGTAGCAGAAATTTTGAGTAGTTTGGAGAACCGGAAAATACCACCTTTGACTGGCCCCGCCTTCATCTATTCTCTGCCTCCCGAGTCCCAGCTGATTGGGTGGGTTTTTTTTGTTGCCCTGCACAGGAGAATGGAGCTGGAAAGCAGGTTAGTGGGGTGGAGTGGAAATGGGGATTTTTACAGTATCCTTCCCCTGACATGCTCACCAAGCCATGCCCATCAAGCCACACCCACAGAACCGGTAGTAAAAAAAAATTAGAATACCAACACTGATCCACCACATTCCTTATGTTCCAGTAAAGGAGATTTGTTGCTCACACCTATATCAATTTAAAGTCAGCACTAAACTGTTACTGGATAAGAGTCAATGGAATTCAGGGTTGTGGTGGATTTGGAACATTTGTGGACACATAATGATTCTAGGCTCAATCCTCTTGATTCCTCTAGGTTTTGCCTCTTTTTCTCCTACAAAATCATCTTGAACTGCATGGAGGAGTAGTTTTAATATGTAAATTATGATGTAGTGTTTTTTTTCAATACAACAAAAGAATCAAAGAAAAATAGGAAAGAAAAAAATAGGAAAAAAATATTGAAGGAGAAAAGTATGACAGAATTATTATCTCTATCCTTCTTTTCAATAAATAATTGTCATCTTAATTTTTTCCCTTTCCTTTTTTAGCTTTTTAATACCCAAACTGGTAAATCATCCATTCAGTCTTTTTTTCTTTCAACAAAAACAACAAAAAACCCAACATATAAGGTTTCCAATCTTTTATAAACTATTTTTTCCTGACCAAATTGTTCAGCTTTGCAACCTCAGCAAGCTTCATCAATTTATTGTGGGTATTTCATTATTTTTCCATCTTCGCGCATATGATAATATTGCTGCAGTTACCTTATAAATATTTCTCACCCTGTATTTCTTTTTCAGTTCATCATGCATAAAGCCCCAAAGAAATCATTTTTATTTCATTGTAATAGTCTTTTGCAATATCTTTGGCATTCTTCTATGAATTGGTACTGCAAATTTCTTTGCTTTTTCACAAGTTCATCATGCAGTATAATGGTGTGATTAGATATAAACACACTTCTTAAACTTTCCAATTGCATGAAAACTGCTGGCATGAAAACCTAAATTCTTTCACAAATATCACAGCTGCATTGTTGAAAGAAAATAACATACATCATTGAAATAGATGTATGTTTTACTAGGGGAGTGAATTTCATAAGGAGTGAATCCAGTGAAGTTCATAAGTTAAGCTTCTTCTTCACTTTAAATCTAACTCTGTTTCTCCTTTGAAAAATGAACTGTGTGCCTTTCTACAAAATCAAAGAGAAGAAAGATGCAAGAGAAAATCTGAGGAGCTATTGATTAGACATTGAGCAACCATTCCAGTTTTCCATATGTACAAATTAATGCTCCTTAAAAAAAACAAAACAACTTTCTCACAGAGTTGATCAAATGATCAATTAAGTGAAATTGTAGGGCAAATTAATGAAAGCCAACTCAAAACTAGGCACACACGCCCCTAACTACCTCAATTCCAACTACAACTGGCCTTAAATGCAAGCTACTCAGCCCAAGCTACTCAAGCAAAGATAGCCTTGTGCATTAAATACTGAAGTTTCCTGCTTACTAAAGTATGGCTAAATTCGACATCATTACCATTCTTGAAACAGGCTCAATGCATCTCTCCGACTCCAATTACACACGAGTAAGAGACTATCATGTTACCGTCAGGGATCGTGAAATCACATAGAGGAGGGGTATGTTTGCTATCGAATCTATAAAAGGTGCCCCTAACGATATCTAAAAAACAGTTTCAAGTTCCTGAGGACCAATGCTGTGAACTGTCCGTTAAATATGCACACTTTGGATTCTTACATTTAGCAGAGCCCCTGATTATGACATGAACATGTAAACAAAGGTCAACCACAGACTAAGATGGGCAACTCCTGCACCACGACACTTTATCTTCTGGTGACTCAAATCTATTCATCAACATTAACTGGAACCCTAAATGAAATGTAAAACTGAACCCATAGAATGTAACTCACAATGCTTAACAAACCAGCGGACTGAACAACTAGTAACCCAACAATATTAGCTTAACAACTGTCAATCTCACTTCTGCATAGTTTGCATTCAATGTTACAGAATACAAATTAAAGAACCTTTTCCAGGACAAGTGACTCACAGCAGTGAACGGCTTTTCCTCAACAATACATCCACACCAAAATCAGCACAATATGATCTCCATTCTAACTCACAAAAGGGACAACTACGATCTATAAACAATGATCTCTCCATCCCTTGATTGGCAATTTCGTATTTCCTGGATGCAATACTGTTGAAGACCAATACAACATATTTTAGTTGAAGTCAAAGGATCATCAACTATATGTTAAAACCCATACAATCCAAAACAGAAAAACAGATTACTCATAACAATAAGGAAGCTCAATCCAAAAAGAGATCACTAATGCGCGAGAACAAATACTTGGGTCACTTGCCACCACTTCAAAAGCAATACATAAAATTATGCCATCAGATTAAAAAGCTGAAATGAACCAATCGTCACATGGAAACAAAAGAACACTTCATGCCACCTATTTCCCCCGCGCTTTCTACAATTTTGTAAACAACAAAACTAAAAGACTCAAAGGTCCATCCCCACCCTGAAAAGACCTTAATGCAAAGACTGAGCAACGACGTACATGAAAGCAAAACCTCTTTAAGACATTCTTTGGCTCAGTATTTGTAAACAGCAATGATCATGCCCAGTATTCCTATCAACACCACAGCAACTACAATGATCAATAAATATCCGATTTTAAAGTAGACAATGTTGAAAAAGCACTATGTTCAATGTAAAACCATCTCTATCATATGGGACCGGATGGGAATGTATACCTATTCTTAAAAAAGCTATCCACTGCCATAGGCTTGAACCTCTAAGCAAATCTCTGAAAATCTTTCAGCTCCTGCACAAGACGTTATTGGTCAGAACCCACAGTCATCCCCATCTTCAAAAGGAGACCCCTGGCCTAGGTTGAAATTACAGACAAATTCTTTTGCGCTCACCTGTAAAGTCAATGGAATCAATTATTAACCAATTCCTTATCCTCCACTAGAGACAAACAACCTACTCTAATAAAACAATTTGGTTCTAGAAAAAAACTATCTAGCAATCTACAACTGTTTACACACTGCAAAAACATATGACTACTACAAACTCGATCAGGTGCAAAGCAATAGATGCAATCCACATAGACTTCATAAAGCCTACCTTAATTAGTGCTTACAAGACAAACTACTCCTAAAACTAAAAATCTTATGGTTTCTCTGGACACCTGCATAACTGCATAGAGCATGTCTGTCAAACAGACAACAAATGGTCAACATTGGAGTCTTATCAAATTCTGTACCTGTCAACAGTGGTGTCCCCCAAGCAGTGTTCTAGACAACTCCTCTTCATACTTCTACATGAAATGACCGCTGTGATCATGATTAAGAGCAGACTGCGTTCTTCTTCCTGCTGACGATGAAAGCTATTCAAGCACCAACAGACAATACTGCTACCTCTCAAAAAGACTGACTATGTACAGAGATGGTCAACCAAATGGCTACTTCAAATCTCAACAAATAAATGCTCTGTCTTACATATTGCGAAAAAAAACAGAAAATAAATACAGCTGAATAGTCATGACCTTAGTTGTGATCAAACTCTGTCAAGGCATCGTGGATCACTCATCTCTAATGATCTAAGTCTGGAGCCCACTAACTTCATTCAAAAGGCATAACAGTTGGTATAACCTTACACGGCCTTATAAACCATATCATAATCTTACATTACCTTTTCTCTGTAAATATTACACTAACTAACTAGGAGCATTACAAAACATTGCTAGTAACCATACTCGAATATAGCTCATCAGTCTGGAACCCACACTACTTTTCTGATATTAAATAGTTAACAAGTCCAAAATATTTCACAAGAAGAGTTCTCCATTCCTTTACTCATGCAGAATACCTTAGCCAAACCAGACTTTGATATCTAGACATAGAAAACCTAGTAACACACCCACTTTCATCTGATCGAAGTTATAGTATATTAAAATCATACTGACACAATGAACTACCTGTCAATGAATACTAGAGACAAACAATAGATGCATCAAGGTTAACCGCACCAACTTGATGCAGGAAATAGGACTTCAGCAACAGATGGTCGATGGTCGGAATACTCTACCTACTTGGTTTCTCCCAAACCCCAAAAAACTTTAACCTCAACTCTTCTACTATGACCTCACCCTTTCCAAGAGGTCTGAGGGCGGCGGATAAGCACACCAACCGCTACGTTGTTTATTTTATTTTTCTTATATGTATCCATGTATTCATAACTATGTTTTTAGTTATACCTATTATCTTGTAAGCAATTAACAAACCAAATAAAATAAATAAAAACTAACATTCCCAAATCAGCTCTTTAAAAAAATGTTGCATTTCATTAAGATACACAATCTCATTTCATGTATTAAATTTATGGTTCAAGATATTTTGGACCTGGACAATCTAGAACTGCGCCGCCTGCAGTCTGATCTAAGTATAGTTCACAAAATTGTCTGCTACAACATCTTGCCTGTCAATAACTTCTTCAGCTTCAACCACAATAATACATGGGCAAACAACTGATACAAGCTCAATCCAAACTTGATTGCAGAAAATATGACTTCAACAACAAAGTGGTAAATGCCTGGAACACCCTACCCAATTCTGTTGTTATAGCCTCAACCCCTCACAGGTTCAACCTCAAACTGTCTACCATGGACCTCACCCCATTTGTAAGAGGTCCTTAAATGGGTGTGCATAAGCGCACCACAGCGCATGCCTATTGCCCCTGTCTTACTGTGCCCATTTATCTGTATTTATATCTTTTCTTCATGTTTATGTTCATACCTACGCTTGTTATCTTGTATGTTCTTGACAAATAAATAAATAAATTATAAATAAATAAACAAACATTGAGTGAATGTGGAGATAATTGGGCATCCTTTTAGGATTGGGATGAGGGGAGAAGGAGGCTGGACGGCACCTTGCTGGTTAGTGAGAAAAGCTGAATAATGGGGTGTAGCTGGAAAGAATGGGTTTAGTAGTTTGCCATTCACAGCATAATGAAAGAGAGGACTGAAGCATTATGGGTTGTTAATCCTTGTTAATTATGGGTTGTTAATTCTTGTTAATCCTGGGCTGTTTAGTAAGAGGTCTGTGTTTTAATGGAAGTACTCCTAGAGAGATGAGCCAGGAGGTTGAAGTTGGAAAACAAAGTTTCAGGAGGACTTGGGATGAATCCATATATTTTGATGGTGATGGGCATGGGACGCTTGGATAGAAGACAGAAATCAGGCTACTCCTGGAGAAGACATTCATTTTGCTTGGTATCAGTGGTGTGCTCTGGCTCTCTGTACTTGGACCCAGGATCTGGTCAACAGACGGACAAAGATTGAGCTTTCAGCGACTGTTGCTTAATGCCCAGTTGGTTAATAACAATGTTCCTGTTATTTGTGATCTTGTTAGTGAAAGCATGGCAACCTGAAACGTGTTACTACAATGTGACTAGACCTAGAGAGCGAGGAAATGTTTCTCTGAAATGTACCTGGCCCAATTTAAGATGTGGTACCAGCCGAAACCCAAAAGTAGAGGAGAACCAGGAGCAGTTGTCATATGGAAATCTCTGTTGGTATTCAGAGGTGCTGCTTCCCAAGTTGCTGGTTGTGAGCTTCTGTTTTTAAAGACACTCTTGCAAGATCATTGAGATTATTGCTACTGCACTGACCTCTTTGCTGTATAGCAACCTCTGGAAACCATCTCAGGGTTGGCAATTTCATTTCTACAGCTTGACAATATCAAGAATATTTTTGTGGAATCCAGGTTGTAGATGGATCTTGAGAAGACTGGTTTACTCCAGTCCTGATAGATGTACATGGGTACTAATTATTCCACTTGTAACTTGGAAGTTGACCAACGCTGATGGGATTCTCACTCTTAAAATGTGGTCATCACTCAGCCAAAGTTCAGCACCTTTAAAATCCACAATACACCTTCTAATCAAAGTGAAATATATTCTATCTGACTTTAGTTTGGGAATTAAAGGTTATAGTTATAACTTCTTCTTATCAATTTTTGGACTTTGTATTCAGTGAGGAATTCTAAAGTTAAAAGTTAAAGTTAAAGTTCAATGATACATTCTTTTTTGAAGTTATAGGCATGATGTCAGACTTCTAAATACTTCGGCACAAATTGCTAACGATTGCAAAGCACGCTTATTGTTAGAAGCCAATGTTTTCAAAAGTAACCAATTATGAAAAGTTGTTGACAGCTGATTTCATATTCTTTGAAATTTATTGTCTTCTAACTGTAAAAAGAGAAAAGAACTGTAGGCTTATGAAAGATGAACAGAGTCAATGCCAACTATTTATTTCCCTAAAGGCACAAGGTAATTGTAAATGGCAGTACTACAGATCTGGATAAACAATGGGAATATTATCTGGTTAGTTATTAATAGAAGGATCTTGTTTCTAGGAAAAGAACAGCTCAGATCTTCTCTGTAATTAAATCCTCAGGTGCTTCTAACAGAAATTAAATGAAGTTATCACACTTTTTGTAGTCCAATAAAATTAATTTTAATTAAGAAAAGTTAACATTTCCCAGAGAATTGTTTGTGTGTGTGTGTGTGTGTGTTTATGGCCATGTCTTTACAAAGTCAGTTTTTAAAATGTTTCTTGTAGCTTTCTCAATAAATTTTTATTTTGTCCAGAAGTATGTCTGAAAAACTCCTTTTCCCCAGTCTTTATAAGATGTCTTACTTACAGGAGAATCAATCTATTCTCCAAACACCTGAAGGCAGGGCAAAGAGCAATGGATGGAAACTAATCAAGAAGAGGATCAATTAAGAACTAAGGAAAATTTTCCTGACAATTAGAGCAATTAATCAGTGGAATAACTTGCCTCCAGAAGTTGTGAATTCTCCAATGCTGGAAGTTTTTAAGAAAAGATCAGATAAGAGATTTGTCTGAAGTGGTGTAGGGTTTCCTGTCTAAGCAGAGTGTTGAACTAGAAGACCTCCAAGGTCTTCAGTTATCCTGCTATTCCATTAGTTTCACTCTGGTTGGACAATGCATTATGGGTTTTTTAGTTTTTTTTTTCTGCAGAGAGGAAATTTTAGTTAGGTTAAAGAAACAAGCACAGACTCATCCAGAGAGATATCCTTCAAAGGGTCAAATAGCAATGGAAAGGGATATGAGCATTTTCCCTCTCTCACACACATTCATATTTATTGAATTGGGAGAGATGTCAATCCTTATCCAGGCCCCTGTAAGCGGTGATTATTTGTACTAATATTAATTTCCTGACTGAACATCTAATTTGCTCTGCAAGCATCTGCATGTTTGTTTAAGATAAATTATCTTTACATTCAGTTCAGCACTCAGATGAGCATGAAGAACATTTTACCCTTCAGTTCTTTGTGTACAACATCTATGTCTGTCTGTCTGTCTGCCTGCCTCTCTCTCTCTCTATTCATCTGTCTATCTGTTATCTGTCAATTATCTATCTATCTATCTATCTATCTATCTATCTATCTATCTATCTATCTATCTATCTGTCTGTCTACGATGTATCTATCATCTATCCAGCTCTCTCTCTCTCCCTCTTTATTTATCTATCTATTATCTATCTANCTATCATCTATCTATCTATCTATCTATCTATCTATCTATCTATCTATCTATCTATCTATCTATCTATCTTTCTATCTATGATGTATCTATCACCCAACCATTTCTCTCTCTCTCTCTCCCCTCTCTCCCCCCCTCTCTCCCTCCCTCCCTCTCTCTCTCTCTCTCTCTCATCTAAATGCTAAAAAGTGGAAGTCAGCAATGGTTTTCAGCAAAAACATCATAACTCATAGTCATGTGACTGCAGAATGCAACAAACAGCCATTAGTGTTGGTCAGTTGCTTAAGGCCCTGTCACACTGCCCAACAGATGCAAAAAGGACACAACAGACGAGCAAAATGTTCCATCCGTTGTTATCCGCTCAGGGGGGCAAAAATTTGCATAAGCGCGGAGCGGATAACACGACGCGTGGAGGACCGCACGGCGGATGGAAAGCGGATGAGGAATGGAAAGCGCTGAGCATGGAATGGAAGCGGATGGGAGTGGATTGGCACATGCCGCGAAGGCTTCCGGGGGGTCTCAGGCAAAGCGGACGTGGACGGAAAGAGCGAGATGCAGAGCGGAAGCCTAGCGAATGAAAGCGTGCACAGCGATTGCACAGCGGAAGCCTAATGGATGCCTGGCATTAATTGCGCATGCGGGGAGGATGCATTGCCTAGCCCGCGGCGGATATAACGGAAGAAGCTGCGGAAGCAGGTCGCCATTCAGAAGGAAAGACCCTGCTTGCCGGACGGTTTAGGAATTGGCTGCCATTGCCTGCCTTGCCTGCCCCCTGCCATGCATGTTTGCCTGCAACGCCTTGCTGCCAGCCTTGGTGGCCAGCCTGCCTGCAAGCCTTGCTGCCTAGCCAGCCTGCTGCGCAGCCAGACTGCCCGCCTGCCAGCCTTACTTGGGGCCAGCATTGGTGGCCTGCCTCCCTGCCAGCCTTGGTGCCTGCCTTGGTGCCAGCCTTGGTGCCAGGCCTTGGTGCTTGACCTGTCTGCCAGCCTGCCTGCCAGCCTTGCTGCCAGCCTTGCTTTCTGCCTGCCTGCCGATCCTTGGTGGCCATGGCCCTGCCTGCCTGCCAGTCTTCCTGCCAGCCGGCTTTTGGTGGGATGCTTCCGCTGCCAGCCTTGGTGCCTGCCTCCCTGCAGCCTTTTCTGGCCAGCCTTGGTTTCCTGCCAGCCTCCCCTGCCAGCCAAGCAAACCCCAAACAACCATGTTGGAAGCACAGCAAGCCTCAGCCAACTTTGCTGGCCCAAGCCTGGGCAAGAGGGACAGGGCTACCATCCTGCCCTTGGCCCTCACACTGGGGTTCTGCTTGGGGGTTGTGGGGTTCTCTTCTGGGGGCTGGCGCTTCTGCTGCTTCTGCTTCTGGAGGAGCTGATGAACATAAGCAACTCCAAGCACAGGCCACTCCACAGCCCTGGACCCTTCACCCATGAGAACTGAGTGCCCCACGAGGAAGTGGCCAGAAACTCATTTTTGTTTTTTATAGGCTTGTTGTTATAAAAGTCTAATTTATCGAATATTCACTACGCTTTGCTTCCTTTCTTTTCTTTTTTAATTTTTAATGTCTTGGTGGAAACTTTTTAGAAGTGGTTTAAGCCCTTTGCATGCTTGTGGGCATGGGTTAAGATAGCAGTGGGGTGCGGCCAGGGAGACCTGAGAATGAGCCAGGGATACCTTTGGATGGGTATAGGTGCGATCGATAAACCATCCAGCGGCAAGCATATGTGGACTGTATGTCACCCTCCCAGGTGCAACACCTATGGGCCCTTTATTATCAATAATATGTAAATAATCATCCACACATGTTCAACATAAACAACAAGTCTTTATTAAACGCCCTGTTCTTGTAGGAAAATACAATGGCCAATCTCAACATCAGTGTGATTGAAGACAGGCTGAAGGAAGCATCCATTAACTCATCTATGCATCCTGCTCTTGCCACTCCAGCTGCTCCAGCTGGAGAGTTCGCACCAAGCGTCTTGCAAGGAGGTTTGTGCTGCTCTTCCTTTCACGTGAGGCTCTGTTGGGGGCTTGCACATCCAAAGTGGTACTATCAGGGTTTTGCCCTTGCCTCCAATTCCCCCAGGCTCCATGTCCCCATTACCATGCTGACGGTCCACCACAGCCTGTACTGTAACCTGGGTAGCGGGTGCGCATGAGATTGTGCAGGATTGCAGCAAGCTTCCCATGATCCCTCCTCACAGTCTCTGGGCTATGGCTGCAGTGTTTGGTGAGAAGTCACTGGAACCTGTTGGCCAGGATGCCAAAGGCATTGTCCCCCCACCCCGCCTTGCCCTGGACAGCCCTGTAAGTTGAAGATCTCATCTTTACGGGTGAGGCGTCTGGAGGTTGTAGCGGCTTCATGAGGTAGGTTGTGAGGGAGAAGGCCGTCCATCCCCCCCCCACAATGAAGTAGGGCACATCTTGCGTGTCATTGGGCAGCGGGTCTGCATTTGGGAAGCCCACAATGGAGTTGGCGTTCCAGCGCGCCTCCTTGAGGACACTGGCATTTGGTATACCTGGGCATCTGAAAAGAGAGACCGTTGCCTGAAGCAATCAAATGTCGCCATTAAGACTTGTAGTCAGCATCGACCATGGGCGAAGAGGATGATGCTGAAGAAGCCCTTAGGAGTTGAAATGAAGTGGACCCTGAGTTGGGTTGGAGCTTGCAGAGGCCACGTGCTTGGCCATCTATGGTCCAATGGTGTGGGGGAAGGTTCCAATTCTGGTACCACTGCTCTTCAACTTTCTTCGATCCTTCTTCAGTGGAGGGGTACTGGAGGAGAGCCTCTTGTATTCTTCGATGATGGCCTGCACACTTCTTCTGACCACAATACTGATGGTGTTGGGATGGCACCCTCACAGCCATACTGCATGCTCCTTAGGTGGTCCCCAGAGGGCCAGGTGGCTGCAAAGTGAGTGCCACCTTGAGCCCGAGGGTTTCCAGGCTGGGAGCGGAAGCTGTGCTCTCTTGGTCAACCCTGGGTGTCAGCCGCTCACAACTTTGTCACATAGCTGGAGGCATTCCCTCATGAAGTTCTGGAATGGGCCCAGTGTCTTCGTTCCTGAGCTCCAGCCATCAGCTTGCTGTAACAGCTGTCTCTGCTCTTGCTGGCGAACCATGCTTCGGACCCCAGACACATTCTTGGGATACGTCGCTTTTCTTCCCATATATGCAGAATTCCATAATGTACAAATTAATGCTCCTTAAAAAAAAAAAAAAAAACCCTTTTTCAACAGAGTTGATCAAGATGATCAGTTAAGTGAAATGTGTAGGGGCAAATTATGAGAAAGCAACTGCAAAACTGAAGTCACGCACGCCCCTTAACTATCTCAATTCCCGACTACAACGTGGCCTTTAAATGCAACTACTCAGTGCAAGAAGGCCTTGTGAAATAAAATTACGCGTGAATTTTTCCTCTTGCTTAAAATATGGCTAAATTCGACATCTACATGGTCTGTGAAACATGGCTCAATGCATCTCTCCCTGACTCCATTACCAACAGTAAGAGAACTATGATGTTTAACCGTCAAGATCGGTGAAATCATAGAGGAGGTGATGTTTGCTAATCTTTCTATAAAAGTTCCTTACATCTAAAAAACATTCAGTTACCCAAGAGGCCTTGCTTCTTATGGAGACCATTTTGTCTGTGGGAACTATCCTAAAATTATACATTGATCTTACTTATGTTACAGAGCCCTGATTGATGACAATGAACATGTAAACAAGCTAAATTCAGCAAGACTACATGGGAAACCTCCTGCCCAACACTTTTGATCTTCCTGGTGACTTCAAAATCTATCTCACATTAAACTGGACCCTAAATGAGGATGGTAACTCGAACGCCATAAATGTAACTTTCTACAATGCTGTAACAAACCGGGGACTGGGACAAACCCTAGTAACCAAATATTAGAAGCCTTAACAACTGCTTCAATCTCATCTTCTGGGCAAATAGTTTGAATTCAATTTACAGGGAAAACAAATTAAGAACCCTTTTCCAAACAGTGACACAGGGGCAATGATTGACCTTTTTCTTCAAACAGACATCCAACCCAAAAATTAGCAAACAATGAGTGGATCTCCAACCTTCTAACTTCAAAAAAGGGCACTAAGATCTTATAAACACGATCTCTCATCCCTGATTGGAATCCTATTTTCTGGGGATACAATAATGTTAAAACCATTAACATATTTAGTTGGAAGGTCAAAGAGTCATCAAACTGGGAATGTACAATACAACTCCAAAACCAGAAAAAAACAGGATATTAAAGATCAGATTGTAATAAATCCCCATAACAATGAAGCTTCATCAAGCGATCACTAGGGGGAGAAACAAAATCATGGTCACATTTGCCACTCATAAAGCCAATAGAAAATATGCCATCCAGATAAAACTGAATGAACAATTCTCACATGAAACAAGATGCGAACATCTCGACCCAGAAGCTTTTGGTTGCTCTTTTCTTCTCGCACTAGAGTTCACAGAGCCTGCAGATGGCTTCGCACTGTTCAGCACGATGGTCGGCTGCGAAGGACTTTGTTGCAATCTACGGCTGGACTGACTGGATGCTGGGAAAGAAGAAGTCAGATGAAGGCCTCAGAGGTCTGCACGCTGGCTGCTGTTTGAAAGTGAGAATGCAGATGAGTTGCTCCCCTTTTATAGAAATAATAGGTTTTCTGCTAGGCAATCCTCTAGGCATCCTCTAGGCATCCTTTAGGCATCCTCTAAGGCATCCTCTGACATCTTAATATCCGAGATAGGTCCCCTCGCGAACGTTTGTTTCCTCGGGCTGCAATCGCTAGGCACCGTCTCACCTCTGCTCTGTTCGTCTTCTTCCCTGCATCCTGAGCAGCATGCGACGTTGCACAGCATGCGCAGCGGATGGGAAGCGGATAATGAGATGGCCGTAACGGATGCGTACGGATGCGAGGCGGATGCGAAGCGGGATGCAGAACGGATGCAGAGACGAAATTGGATACATTTCCGCACAAAAGTTTGACGAGCGAAAACTTTCTGACAAGAAAATCAATAAACGGATGCGGATGATAGAGAGGACAGGAAGCAAAACGGAGGCAGTGAGTACATCGTGTTTTCCAACGGATGGCAAGCTTTTTTGTCCGTTTTACATCCTCTCTGCATACGTTGGTTCAGTGTGACAGGGGCTTTAGCATCCAAAATATGGCTATGTGACCATGTGATGCTGCTAGAACTTCAGAATTGAGTTGTAAGTACATTTTGGAATGATCTGTATGAGATGACCTGGTTGAACCTGAAAGAGGAGTTAAATGCATGCTAAGCCACACATCCCTGTGTTCCCACAATAGATCTAAGTCTAACCCACCTTGAATGTCTTTCTTATCTCCCAATTATTTCTCTTGATTGTTAGTAACTCAGATTCTTGTAGAGGGCTTAAGCTTACAATAAATCTTTATACTCATTTGAACTGCCTGAATCTCCTCATTTCCTCAGTGCTTGACAGATCAGGATAACTCAAAATGGTCACTAATAGATAATCATACTACCTGCAGAAATATTTGCATTTTTCACATTTAAAAAATGTTTATCTTTATAAAATATAGTTACATCGCCATGCCTACATGGTGATGGGATAAGGTAGCATAATAGTGTAATAAGGTAATAGCTGGACAAGGAATTCCGACAAGATGGAGAGGGAAATAAAATAAATTCCTGAATTATATTAGTATATCTGACATTCTCTTCTTCCAAAAAACTTGAAAACTCTGGATGATATATATTTATATGATATATATTTGGATATTTTCCCTATATTGTTAAATCTGAAAATTTCTACCAGATGCAACATTCTTTTGATTTCATTATTTTGGCAACTGATACCTATTTTTCCCCCAGTCATGCTTCTAACTGCTTATCAGCTTTAATAATATATCTCCTTGTACTGTGATATCTCAAAACTATATATCTAGTAATATAAATACATATATTGACCTGGCAGTAACTGATTAGGAAAAGGAAGTTTAGAATAATGGTAAGTATACCTAAATTTGTTTTTAATTGGTAAATTTCATTTTTGGAATTAATTGGAGGAAATCCATAAACAAAACAACCAGCACGATAATAATCTTACAGGAATCTTACAGCCTTACAGAAATCTATGAAGAAAACTCATTTGGAGAAGTATGAATGAGATTAATAACTACAAAACAATATTATATATAGCTGAGAAAAGAGACTGCAGAAAAATATTAGAGGACTATTGCGTGTCCTGGGATGAAAGAGATTCTTAGCTTGGAGTTAAGGTTGGTAAGAAAAAGATAAGAAATGTGTTTAAAAAACATACATAGTGCGGAAAAGCAGGGATGTTTTTTTCCCTCTATCTCAAGGTTAAACCTTGGAGACATCTAGTCAATTAAATGTCAGGAGATTCAGAGCCAGATACCAGAAAACGTTTCTTCACTTGACACATAGGTCAACTACATAAGAATTGGCTGCTAGAACTTTTCTATGCAGAATTTTTTGGAAGAAGAAGACAGGAGGTAGAGAAGGAGGTCTCATTAATTGAGTTTATGGAGGAACAACCTGAGACTGAAAAAGAAGAAAGGAGCTGCAGGTGGACAGATGGATAGTAAGAACAACGTGAAGAGAGAGTCACGAGAACTGTTAGATCCAAATATAAAGCATAATCATGGAAGAAAAAAAATTGATTACAATGAATATAAATGGACCAACTCAGCTGTTAAAAGAAGGAAAACCTTTATAAATTAGAGAAATTAAATTTGATATAATTTGCTACAAGAAGTTCATATTAAAAAACAACATGAGCAATTGTTAATACAACCAAAGTTAGGGAAAATATTTACTTCTCTGACTCAATGTAAGAAAAGAGGAGTGGTTCTTTATATTAAAGAGGATATTCCAGCAAAACTGATCTACACGGATGAGACGGCAGAGTATTAATGGTGGAAATAACGGATAATAATAGAAAAATACTCCTGATTGCAATTTATGCTCCGAATGATAAACAGGAAGAGTTTTATAAAAAAACTACATATGGAAAATTAGACTGGATTATGTCAATATAATTATGATGGGGGATTTTAATGGAATTGTGGACAACAAATTGGACTACATAACAACGACAATAAAACAACATAGAAAGACTCTCCCTAAATCCTTTTTTAAAATGATAGATGAATTAACCTTAAAAGATATTTGGAGAGAAAGAAATGTTAAAGCTAAACAATATACTTTTTACTCTAATAGGCATTTATCATGGTCAGATTAGATATGATTTGGATTTCAACAGAATTAATATCACTATCCAAGAAACAAGTACTGAAACAAATACATGGGCAGACCATAGTCCAATGACAATTAAATGGAAGGTACAAAAAAAAAATCGAGATGGACATTAAATAACACTATTTTAAAGGAGAAGATTTTATACAAAATGGATGGAGAAAGAATTAGCCTTTTTCTTTAAGAAACAAAAAAGAGGATACTTCAATGCAGAATGTCTGGGATACAATGAAGGCATATGCTAGAGGTTTGATAATAGATTATACAAGAAAAAAGAATATTAGGAAAAGACAAGCCTCCAAGACCTTGGAAGATGAATATAAAAAGACTTGAAAAAGAATTTACAGAAAATGCCACAGAAAAAGATATTAAATTGAAACTGGATGTAATTAAGCATAAAATGGAATTAATAGGGAAAGAGAACTGGCACAGAAAATCAGAAACTTTAAACAGAATTATTTTGAAGATGCAAATAAACCAGGTAGATGGCTAGCATATAAATTGAGAAGGAGAAGGAATCAAAGAAAATATTGAAATAATAGATGATCAAGGCCAAGTTTATTGTGGTAATAAGGAGAAAAAAAGAAAATTATTCAAGATTTTTATGGGCAATTATATAACAAGAGAATATTGATGAGGATAAAATTAAACAGTATTTACAGAATGTTAACTTACCAAAGATACCTAAGGAGACTGAAGAATGTTAGAAAGTAATATAACAATGAAGGAATTAAACGAAGCATTTAAGAGACAAAATAATGGGAAAGCACCAGGTCCAGATGGGCTTCCGGCAGAATTCTATAAAAAAATTTCAAGAATCATTAAGTATCCCACTCTTAGAAGTTATGAATGAAGTTATGTTAAAGAAGATGATACCCAAACATGGACAAGGGCTTATATTACACTTATTCCAAAGAAGAGGCTGACCCGCTGCAAATTAAGAACTATAGACCTATTTCCTTATTGAATGCAGATTATAAAATCTTTGCTTCAATACTAGCAGAAAGACTGAAAAAATATTTAAATAATTTTATTCACTCAGATCAAAATGGATTCTTGCCAAAGAGACAAATTAGAGACAATATGAGAGTAATTTTGGACACCTTGGAATATTATGAAGGCTCATCCTGAGAAGCAAATGGCTTTGATATTTTCTAGATGCTCAAAAAGCTTTTGACAATGTGAACTGGAGATTTATGTTGTTACTGTTGGAACAGATGGGTTTTGCCAGAAAATTTATTCAAGCAATAGAAGCCATATATAATAAACAGACAGCAAATGTATTGATGGATGGAGAATTTACAGATCTTATTAATATAAGAAAAGGCACAAGACAAGGGTGTCCTCTATCTCCTTTGTTATTCGTATTGACTTTGGAAGTGTTAAATAGAAATATTAGGGATGATAAAAGTATAAAGGAATGAAAATTAAAAAAGAAGAATTTAAACTACAAGCTTTTGCTGACGACTTAGCTTTTATTCTAAGACCCGTTAGAAACGGCTCCAAAGTTATTGGAAAAGATAGAGACATACGGTGAGATGGCTGGCTTGAAGATAAACAAAGATAAAACAAAGATCTTAACAAAAAATATGTTATTGAAACAAAGAGAAGAACTGACAGAGCTTTTGAAAATTCAAGTTTACAAATAAGGTTAAGTATCTGGGGATATATTTGACGGCAAGATGTAGCACATTAAAAGAAAATAATTATACTAAACTTAAACAACAGATAATTATAGATTTGAAGAAATGGGAAAACTTGCAATTGTCATTAATAGGGAGAATTTCAACAATTAAGATGAATATTTTACCTAGAATTTTATTTCTCTTTCAAACAATACCAATTAGACTTGGAAAGATTATTTTTGAAGATTTAAATAAATCATGTTAAAGTTTATATGGCAAGGTAAAAGAGCGAGAATAAAGTTAAAGCTTTTACAAGATGCTAGAATTAGAGGAGGTTTGGCTTGCCTAATTGGGAACTGTATTATCAAGCCTGCAAGTTTGATGTGGGTCAAAGAATGGATAAATTAAGAAAACATAGATTGTTTGACATTAGAAGGCCATGATTTACTGTTGGGCTGGCATGCTTTTTTATGGTACAAGGGAACTAAATCACAGGGTTATTTAGAAGACATTATATATGAGAGTCTTGTGGTTAAATTGGGAAAGATAAAAAACAATGTTATTTGAAAATTCCAGTTTTGGTTATCGACTATTGAAGCATTTTCCTATCCTATGATTTATAAAAAGGAACAACAGTTAGATATGGGGAATTGTTAAGATGAAAAGGGTGGACTTAAATCGATCCAAAAGTTAGAGGAACAAGGTAAATAAAGATGGAATTGGTTTTCATATGCGCAAATACATTCAAGAATATGATGAAGATTTTAAAATGAAGGTTTTTATGATAAACAGACTGATTTAGATAAGATATTGATGGGTACTGATGACCAAGTGATTAAAAATATATGGTTATTTATTGGAATTACTTAGAAGAAGAACAAGTTAAAGAAACTATGATTGTTTGGGGGAAAAATTTTGGATTGGGATTGATTTAGAGAAATGGCAAAAATTATGTCTCAAAATTATAAAATGACAATGTCAACAGCATATAAAGAAAACTTGTATAAGATGTTTTACAGGTGGCACTTCCCCGACAAGAATAGCAAGAATTTTAAGAATAAATCTGAAAAATGTTGGAAATGTCACCAGATACCTGGCTCATACTATCATATGTGGTGGACTTGTGAGGAGGCTAGAAAATACTGGACTAAAATTCACATATGGTTGGAAAAAATGCAAAGAAAACACATGGACTTGAAAACCAGAGACTTTTTTATTGGGAATTCTACCTGACACATTAATAAAGAATTGAAATATTTGATTGTAAATGTATTAACAGCGGCTAGGATTGTATTTGCTAAAATTGGAAGAATGAGAAAATACCACTACAGGAAGAAATTATTAAGAAAATATTAGAATTGCTGAGATGAGTAGATTGACATTTGAAATTAGAGACAAGAAGATAAACATTTATTGAAATTTGGGATCTTTCCTACCAATGGCTAGATGATAAGATAAGATAATAGAATATTATATTTATAAAAGAGTTTTTTTTTCTTTTCTTTAGGATTAATTTGTTATGATTATTTGATTTGTTATAGAATAAAGTGTTTAAAGTATTGATATCCCATAAAGAATGAAAGATTAGTAATATCAGGATGTGGATTGATAATATAAATTGTTATGCAATATAATTATTGACACTATAAAATGAAATCAACAAAACTGATGAACCAACCGACACACAGGAAGAATATATGAGAATAATGTTTTTATGTTATGTATGTTATGTTTGTTTGTTAAAAATTAAATAAAATTCTTTAAAAAAAAAAAAAAGAATTGGCTGCTATCAAAGATAATGATGTCTACTAATTTCAATGGTTTAGAAAACAGATACAATACATTCATGTAGGTTCAAGGTATCAGCAATTAACAGTATATAATATAATAGTAAGGGGACATAGAGGCTCAGTGGCTAAGATGCTGAGCTTGTCAATCAGAAGGTTGGCAGTTCAGCAGTTCGAATCCCTAGCGCCGCATAAGGGAGTGAGCTCCCATTACTTCTTCCAGCTTCTGCCAACCCAGCAGTTTGAAAGCACATAAAAATGCAAGTAGAAAAATAGGGACCACTTTGGTGGGAAGGTAAACGTGCTGGCCACATGACCACAGAGATGTCTTTGGACAGTGCTGGCTCTTCAGCTTAGAAACAGAGATGAGCACCGGCCCCTAGAGCCAGAAATGACACGTACGCATGGCTGGGGGAACTTTTACCTTTAATATAATAATATATTAAACATAATAATAACAATATATTATATATTATTAAAAATAATAAACAAAAAACATACATAATAGTATTTTTCCAATTTCTAATTTCTACTTCTATTGTCCAACCATTGATGGTATAAGTCCGATGTTTGAAAATATTCTGTATCTTCTTTATCTTTTATTTTTAACGTCAAACTATCCATTTCTGCACAATTTAGTATTTTTTTTTAAATTACACCGTCTTCTGTGGGTGGTTCCTCATTTTTGCAGTGTTGTGCCTATATAATTTTTGCTGCCATCAAGACATATACTATTACATAAGCAAATAAACCCAGACAATACACTGGCCATAAAGCAGTTATGTATATTAAGGAAAATATATAAATATACTGTTAAAATAACATAATAACAGAGTTGGAAAAGACCTCGGAGGTCTTTTAGTCCAACCCTTATTTAAGCAGGAAACCCTGTACCAATTGGACAATAAATGGTTGTCCAATTTCTTCTTCAAAAACTCCACAACTTCTGGAGGTAAGTTGTTCTTCTAATCGATTGTTCTCATTACCATGAAATTTCTCCTAAGTTCTAAGTTGGTTCTCTCCTTGATTAGTTTCCATCTGTTGCTTCTTGTCCTTCCTTCAGGTGCTTTGGAAAATTGTAGGATTTGCTGAATGGTTGTTCTAAGAAAAACCATGCTTTGATATTACCTGGGAGGATATAGACAAAGGCTGTTCTATTCATTTCTCTGATCTTCTTGTAGGCATCTAATTGACCTTGCATGTTCCTGTCATGCCCCTGTCAGAATCTGATTTGGAGGGGGAGGCCGACCAGCTGACAGGGAGTGGGAGTTGGCTGTGGAAGAAACTGGGGAAGGGCAAAGTCTGGCTGGGCAGAGCAGGGGAGAGGTGAGCAAGGGAGAGGGAATTTTGAGGAAGATCCAGGCCCACCCCTCTTCATCCTAGGGGACTCAGGGAGGAATAGAGAAGGAAGCAGCACGAGTTGCATGGATTATAGGGAGGAAAGGACCTTGATTCCCTTCATTAGCTGCAGCTAGGAACACAGTGTTTAAAAAGGGAAGTTGGACACAGCATACTGTTGAGAGCAAATCATAAATTGTCTGGTATTGTTGAGGCTTATCTGGGTTCCTAGTGTCTTCCCAACTGTGTATGTTTTGCTGGCCTTTCAAGTATGCAGTTCCTTATCTTACCCTGTCAAGTTAATTACTGCAGCAAGGTTTGTGTGGATTTTTATTTACAATTTGTATGTATGTTGTTTTCAGACTGAATTTCCTCCACTTAAAGACTGTTCTTGGGAGAGTTTTTTTTCCAGCCGAAGGTAACCTGGACATTGGGGGCAAAGTTGTAGGTACTAAAGGGACTATTCTTACTTATGTGACTGCGTTGCCTTTGTGCCACACCCCAAGTCATCACAGTTCTAGAATGTTCAGCAGGAGGACCAGAGGTGGCATTCAGTGGGTCTGACCAGTTCTGGAGAACTGATAGCAGAAATTTTGAGGAGTTCAGAGAAGCAGCAAATATCACCTCTAACCAGCCTCACCCTCATCTATTCTCTTCCTCCTAAGTCCCAACTGATCAGCTGGATCTTCTTTTGTTACCCTGCACAAGAGAATGGAGCTGGAAATCAGGTTAGTGAAGTGGGGAGCGAATGAGATTTTGCAGTATCCTTCCCCTGCCACGCCCACCAAGCCACATCCACAGAACTGGTAGTAAAAAGTTTTGAATTTATCAGAGGAGGACCACTGTTTCTTCTTATGCTCTCCAGCATAAATTAAGCAAAAATGTCTGACTTCTTGTTACTTTCAAATGAATGTTGGATACTCCTCGAGATTTCCTTTGACATGCATAGAACAAGTTATAATTGTATTAAAAGTTCTCTGCATTTTCCTAGAGAAATAAACATCCTGCTCTCATTTTCATATTTGATTGTACCCTTTTCATTCTCCTCCTCAGCACATTTAGGCCATGCTGTGTGGGATGGATTTTATTCTCCAGGGAGCCATGAACTTTGGATTTCTTTTTTATTTTATTTATGTATTTATTTTTGCTGCAAACGATGAATAATTCCTGCTGGAATTTTTGTTTCTATTGGCTAGAGCTGAAGACATTTAATTAACAGAACCTGTGAGTAATATGTCTGGGAGAGAATAATATAAAAAGGAACATAAAATAAAGCACTGCTGGCAAGTTTCTGACATTTCCATGGAAATGTCAATTTAATGCAGCCAATGGGTATAAGTCAGCATGAGTATACTGTTGACTAAGCGAGGCTAGGCAAGTGACAGAAGGTCTGAGCTACCTTACTGGTTCTGTTAAAAAAATATTTCAGACCATACTACAGAAAATATGTAGATCTAAATGAAAAGTTTCACATGCCACCCTCATCACACCAAGGCAGGAGTCTTCAAACTTGACAACTTTAACTTCAACTCCCAGTATTCCTCCTCCAGTCATGTTAGCTCAGGAATTCTGGGAGTTGAAGTCCAAAAGTCTCAAACTTGCCAACTTTGAAGACCCATGTTCCAAGGGTTGGTTTACTTCACAGCAAAATATTGTGCCCTTGTATGGCTAAAGCCCCTGTCACACTGCACCAACGGATGGAAAGGGGATGTAAAACGGAGAAAAACACTTGCCATCCATTGGTTAATGCGATGCTTCCGTTCTGTAGCTACACTCATGTGCACACTCATGCTATCTCCCTTTTGCTTCCTCCCTATCCGTCCAGCATCCGTCTACTGAAATTTATCCGCTCAAAAAGGTTTTGAGCTGCTCAAAAACTTTTGTGGAAAATGTATCCAATGCGTCGTTCTACATCTGCTAGGCATTCGGAGAAAATCTGTTCTACATCCGTCGGCATCCCGTTACACATCTGCTATCATCTCTAGGCATCCGCTGTCCATCCGCGCACTCGCATCCGCTCCAGAGAAAAGCGACACAGGGAGGAAGCGGAACGGACGCGGAACGGACACGCAGCATTAGTAGCACGGACGGAGAAAGGAATGAAAACGGATGCAGCATGCATACAAAGCATTTTAAAATGGAAAAAAAGTTTGCAAAGGGGACTTATCTCGGAATATAAGGATGTCTAGAGGATGCCTAGTAGGAATGCAAAAGGAACATAGGGGGAAACCTATATTGCCTATAAAAAGGGGGAGCAACTCACCCTGGATCTCACTTTCAGACCAGCAGCCCTGCTGTGCAGACCTCTGCAGCCTCATCTGACTCCTGCTCTTCCACAGCATCCAGTCATGTCCACCTTGGATCGTAAACACACTCCTTTTGTAGCCACCATTGTTCTGCACAGTGCGAAGCCATCTACAGGCTTTTGTGAATTCTACTATGGGAAGAAAAGGAGGCGGCCAAGAAAGCGTCTGGTCCGAAGATGGATCGGGAGAAGAGCAGAGTACGGACTGTACAACAAGCTGATGGTGGAGCTCAGGAATGAAGACACTCGGGCGTTCCAGAAATTCATGAGGATGCCTCCAGCCATGTTGACGAAGTTGTGCAGCGCCTGAACACCCAAGTTGAGCAAGGCAAACACCAGCTTCCAGCCCAGCCTGGAAACCTGGGCTCAAGGTGGCACTCACTCTGCGCCACCTTGTCTCCGGGACCACATACCAGAGAATGCAGTAACGGCTGGAGGGTGCCACAGAACACCATCAGCATTGGTGGTCAGAGAAGTGGTGCAGGCCATCATCCGAAGAATACATGGGAGGAGCTCTTCCAGTGCCCCCTCCAACTGAAGAAGGATTGAAGAAAGTTGCAGAGCAGTGGTATCAGAGGTGGAACTTCCCACACACGTTGGAGCCATAGATGGGAAGCACGTGGCCTGCAAAGGCGCCAGCCAAGTCGGGGTCCACTTATTTCAACTACAAGGACTTCTTCAGCATCATCCTCTTCGCCATGGTCGATGCTGACTACAAGTTCATGTACATCGATGCTTCAGGAAACGGCTTATCTTCAAGATGCCCAGGTATACAACGCCAGTGACCTTCAAGGAGGGGCTGGAAGGCAACCTCATCATGGGCATCCCAGATCCAAACCCCCGCCCAGCGACACGCAAGATGTGCCTATTTCATCATGGGGGATGATGCCTTCTCCCTCAGAACCTACCTCATGAAGCCCTACACTTCAAGATGCTTCACCCATGAAGAGGGATCTTCAACTACAGGCTGTCCAGGCAAGGCGGGTGGTGGAGAATGCCTTTGGCATCCTGGCGAACAGGTTCCAGGTACTTCTCACCACATGCAGCATCGCCCAGAGACAGTGAGGAGGATCGTGGAAGCTTGCTGCATCCTGCCACAATCTCATGCGCACCCGCTACCCAGTCTTGCAGAACAGGCTCGTGGACCGTCAGTAAGGCAATGGGGACATGGAGCTGGGGAATGGAGGCAAGGGCAAAACCTGATAGACACTGAGGATGTGCAAGGCCCCAACAGAGCCTCATGTGAAGGGAAGAAGCAGCGCAACCTCCTGAAACACTGGAGCAACTCCCCAGCTGGAGTGGTGAAGTGGCAAGACAGGATGATAGATGCTTAATGGATGCTTCCTTCAGCCTGTCACATCACACAGATGAGATTGGGCCATGTATGTTGGGTGGGCCTACAATGAACAGGGCATTTAATAAAGAGTTGTGTTTATGTTGACATGTGTGGATCAATGATAACATTATTATTGATAATGAAGGGCCATAGGTGGTGGCACCTGGGAGGGTGGACTATACAGTCCCCACTATGCTTGCACTGGACGTTTATCTATCCCACAGCTATTACCCATACCAGAGGTATCCCTGCCCATCCCACAGGTATCCCTGCCCATCCCACAGCTATTACCAATCCCAAAGGTATCCCTGCCCATCCCAACGCTATTACACATCCCATAGGTATCCTAACCCATCCCACAGCTATTACCCATCCCAAGGTATCCCTGCCCACCCCACTGCTATCCTTACCCATCCCACAAGCATGCAAAGGCTTAAACATTTCTAAAATTTTCCACCAAAACTTTATTTAATAAAATAAATGAGGCAAGTGTGTGAAGCAAAGATAATCTTTATAATAACAAGCTGTTAAAGAAAAATGACCCAAGTCAAGTGTCCAAATAAAAGTCTACATGTAGCCACCCAGGCTCTGCACTCTTATCGGTTACTCGGAGGTGTGCCCATCTCAGGGGTGAAGGGTCCCAGGTGCTGTGGAGGTGGCTGCTGCTGGAGTGCTGGTCGAAGCCCCACTGGGGTGCCTGGCCCAAGAGGACAACAGGTGACGGTGTATTGAGGAGAGCTCTCAGACAGCTGGGTCAGCCCGTGATGTGAGAGCTCTCTGCTCAATGCCATGAGGTGTCAGTCCCAAATACCGACGACAGAAGGTACTGAGGGCCGGGCTTGGCTGTGGGGTGGAGGAAGGAGCAGTGTAGTGGGGCTGTCTGGTCTGCAGCTGTGTGAGGACTGGCGTGGGTGGCATCAGTGGCATCGGTGGCATCGGTGGCATCAGTGGCATGGGGTGGCATTGGTGTCGTTGGTGGCATCAGTGGCGTGGGTGCATCGGTGGCATCAGTGGCATACAGGGAACCGGTGACAACGGTGGCGTCTGATGAGACTGTGCCTGGACTGGGAAGGGCTGCTGCCTGTGCTGCTGGACCTCCTGGGTTAGCTGTAGCGGTCTGAAGTGAGGGCCTGTGGAAGCCTTCAATGGGAGGGACATCACCTGGGGTGGAGGAGAGCAGACCTGGACTGGGTGGGAGCAGGTCCTCTGGATCTGGAGGGTTTGAAACAGCTCGGTGATCTGGTCCTTCACCACCTGGTAGTGGGGTTCCTGTCATGTCCATGAGGGTCTGGTTGACATAGGTGAGGAAGGGATTGTGATTGGAGGATGAGGAGTTGGTGTGGACAGCTGAGAGAGGAAATCTATGCTGCTCCGATGGTGTCCCTGATCTCCAGCAGGACAGTGTGACTCTGCCCTCCTGTCTGGCTCTGCCTTCCTGTGGAGGTGGAGCTGGGGGTGGATGCAGGTAGGGCTGTGGTGGACGCACTGTCTCCTTTCTCCCACCACAGCAGGGAGTCCTCCACGTGCTCCACCATGGTTACAACACCTGTCCGCGCGTCCTCCGCCATGGCACACTCCACAGAAACCTGCCTGGAGACAGGAACTGACTCTCGCCGGAAGAGGACTGGCTCTCAGCAGGCTGCCGGAGAGAGAGGGTTGTGAGAGGGGCTGCTCCTCGTGGCGGATCTCACCCTCCAGGAAGCTGCACCTGGCCATCACGTAGGTCTCTCTGTCTGTCAGCTTGACCGTGGCCTGGCCAGATTTCTTGAGGTGCAGCTTCCTGTACCAGGTGTGCATATGTTTCCACCAGCCGAGGAGCACCTCCAATGTGTAGCCCAGACTCTCCGCCTTCTCTCTCCAAGCAGCCTGCTTCCTTTTGGTGTCCCTGTAGAGCCTTTGTCCCTTCTGCCACAGATAGTCATTCTCTCTCAGCCACTCCAGCACCTCATCCTTGTGTTCCTCCTAATGGTGTATTGCCTCCTCTCCCGTCCACGCATACGCCTCTTCCTCCCTTTGGCAGGACCAGATGGGCCCTCATCAGAGGGGTTCCAGGTTGTAGGGGCTGCTCCTCCACACCAGCAGCAGCAGCAGCAGGATCATCATCATCATCATCATCAGCAGCAGCAGCAGCAGGATCATCATCATCATCATCATCACCAGCAGCAGCAGCAGCACCAGCAGGACCAGGATCAGCAGCAGCAGAGTAAGCGCGAGCAGCGCCAGCAGCACCAGGAGCACAAGCAGGATCAGGAGCAGAGCAGGACCAGCAGGACGAGCAGGACAACAGGAAGAGCAACGAGAACCAGAGCACGAGCAAGACCAGGAGCACGAGCAGGACGAGCAGGACCAGCAGGATGAGCAGGACCAGCAGTACGAGGAACAGCTACAGCAGAGTAAGCACCAGCAGAAGCAGCACGCCAGAAGCAGCATCATCAGCTCCTCCAGAAGCAGCAATCAGCAGAAGCACCACCCCAGAAGCAGCATCAAGCAGAGTAAGCACGAGGCAGAAGCACCACCGCCATAAGCAGCATCATCAGCTCCTCCAGAAGCAGAAGCAGCAGAAGCACCACCGCAGAAGCAGCTACAGCAGAGTAAGCACGAGCAGAAGCACCACCGCCATAAGCAGCATCATCAGCTCCTCCAGAAGAAGAAGCAGCAGAAGCCCCAGCCCCAGAAGAGCAAGCCCGTGCTACAGAAGCCCCAGCAGAAGCCAGAGTGAGGGCCAGAGGGTGGGAGGGTGGCCCTATCCCTCTTGCCAGGGCTGGCAGCAGATGGCTGAGGCTTTCTCTTCTTCCCCAGGTTGTGGGGTGCTGGCTGGCAGGAGGCTGGTAGGCAGGCAGGCAGGCCGGCTTGCAGGAAGGCAGGCACCAGGCTGGCAGGCAGGCTGGCAGGCAGGCTGGCAGGCAGAGGCAGCAAGGTTGGCAGGAGGCTGGAAGGCAGGCTGGCAGGCAGGCTGGCAGCAAGGCTGGCAGGCAGGTAGACAGCAAGGCTGGCAGGGAGGCTGGCAGGAGGCTGACAGGAAGGCTGGCAAGGGAGGCTGGCAGGATGCCAGGCAGCAAGGCTGGCAGCAAGGCTGGCAGGCAAGGTATGCAAGGCAGGCTGGCAAGGCACTTGATGTGTCTGGAAGCAGGTCTTTCCTCTGAATGGTGATCTGCTTGCGAGCTGCCTCCTTTTATATCGGTGGGACTGACGCAATGCATCCTCCCCGCATGCGCAGTGAACGCTAGGCATCCGCTAGGCTTCCGCTAGGCTTCTGCTAGGCTTCCACTCTGCATCCGCTTCATCCGCTAGGCTTCTGCTGTGCATCCGATTCATCCGTCGGCATCCATTCTGCATCCGCTGTATCCGTTCCATGTCCGCTTTGCTGCGCCCCCCGGAAGCCTAGCGGATGTGCCATCCGCTCCCATCTGCTTCCATCCGCTAGGTTTTCCATTCCGCATCCGCTTTCCATGCCCCCTGCGTCCTCCCCCATCCGTTCCTTTCGTGTTATCCGCTCTAGTTATGCAAATTTTTGCCCCTTTTGAAGACGGCGATAACAATGGATGGAACATTTTTCTCATCCGCTGTGTCCTTTTTACTAACGTTTTGCATCCGTCGGCCAGTGTGATAGGGCCTTTAACAGCTGCCATAGTAGTAAGTTAGACAACAAACTCAATGTGATGTTTCCTTTGATGATTCCTCTGACTGTTCCTTGGAAGCTGTCTTGAGAGACAATGAACTCATTCCTGGCACATCAAGAACTGGGTTAATTAATGAATCTGAACTGCCAGCCAAAAGAGATTTACAGGCTTCAGCTGGGGACAGCTTGCAGGTCAGTGAAGAGGAGGGGGAGGAGCTGCTTTCCATAATGGATCTGAGAGCACTCAGGGCAGAGAAAAGACAGCAACAATAGAGATATGCCAGGTTACTCAGGAGAAGGCTCCGGCTGTCTTGATGGGTTGCACCAGAAAACTATTTATCATGGCAGGCAGAGTGAGATATTGCTGGGAACAATATGTTTGATTTATGGCTGTGTGGGTTTGGTTCTGTGTGCTTCTTGCCTTGGAGACTCTGGATTTTTCTTGCCAAGTGAGCTCTTGTAGATGTGTTTTCTTGGTGGAATTAAGTTTGTTTAGTGGACCTAATTGTTGGAGCAACTTTCCATTTGTTTTGTGGACAAATCTTGGCCTGCTTGTGGTTGGATCAACTGCTGAGGAACATCAATAAACTCTCTATAAACCACACTTCTCTGTGTTTGAGTGAGTGGGGCAGCACACTCAATGACACCACAAGGATTATAAGTGAATGTATTAAAACCAACTTGCTGGCTTCTTTTTCTGAGCCGTATAGCACCTCCAACTTTACGAAACCAAGGTGTGTTAATGAGAGAATACAGAAAAATTATTAACAACTCATTCCTACCGGTGTCATGCCAACCTTCCTCATTTATCATCAGGAAGACTCAAATCCAGAAAGGCCCCACTGGCACTCACACAACATCTGCTCAACAATTGTAACACTGATTCCCAAAGGAAAGCCAGATGGGTTGTTGAATGCCCAGACATAGGAAGACATATCAACCATCATCTTCTTTTAATGACCCCATAATCCCTTGTGAGGTAGAGTCTGAGTAACTGAATGGAGCAGAGTATTTACTGGTCAGATGCCCTTCTTGTTGCCAACGAGGAGTTTTTTACCAGCAGATGTATATTCAGTATGCCCAGAAAAAGAAGTATCTGCCTCTACCTAGGTGAGAGCTCCAACTCTAGGCCACCATACCACCATAGGAAGATATATCAATGATCCCACGAAAAAGGTGCCAGGCTTGGAACATCAGCAATGGACAATCATGAATCGGATTTGCACCTCACACGGACTCTCTGTGTAAATGGAGAATATATTGTAGGGTCCCACATCAAAATGTAGATCACATTGTGACCAGCTGTAAGCTGATGTGATATACCGGTCCACTGTCTGATTTTTTTTAAATATAAACAATGCTGCATGTCATTAGTTAGAAGGCCTTGTGATTGATATATTTTTAACATAGATCTTTTTGACATTGTTGTGGTTTGCTGGCAGTAGGTGCAGACAGCAGAGGTATCTAACAGTGAGGACAAAAGGGAACTAGTCAGCGAGTCTGGCAAGGACTCTGACGAGGGTCCTGCATCTGATGCAGAGATGGGGCCAGGACTATCTGAGAGTGGGGTGCTGCCTTTAGAGCCTTTGGAGTCTGGCAGCAGCGAAGCAGAGGGAAGCCTGTTCCCAGTGCACATGTGCACAGAGCTGCTAGAAGGAGAGAGCAACTGAAGCAGCAGGGGCAACTCTGGAGTAAGGCTGGGAGGTGATTGCCCCTCCCATAAGGGATAAAAACCAGCCCTCAGAGATGTGCTCTTTGCAGAAAGCAAAGAAGTTCATTAGACTCTGATTCATCATTGAAGCCCTGTGAACTCTGGTTTGTCTCTGCTGGAACTTCTGTCAGTTGATATCTCTCAGTAATTGGACTTCTGTTTCTTGGCAGCCTTTTACAACCTGAAAGGCATGCTCTTACCTCAGACAATTGTGTTTAATGAGTTTTGTCTGGGAATTCAAAGAATTCCCAGTGTCGCATTAAAAAAGGTTTGCTTTTACACACAGTTTATATTTTCTTAATTTGAACGAAGCCTGGGTCAGAACAGATATTTATAATTTATTGGGTACTACTAATCTAGTTGAAATATTAATTTATATTGCTAGACCATGAATGATAATGGCATATACCAGTGGTGTTAAACTCAATTTCATTGAGGGCTGCATCAGGGTTGTGTTTGACCTTGGGGGACAGAGTGGGTGTGGCCAGGGTGGGCATGGACAGCATGATGTCACTTGTGTTGAGGGCCCCTGTGGTGGCTTGAGTTCTCTGCTCCTGAGATCCATTTTCAGCTGTGACAGCCTCCTGCAACCCTCTGCCAGTGAAAATGGAGCTCCAGGAGCACTACATGTGATCCTCGCAAGCTCTGTTTTCACTGGTGGAGGCACCGCAGGCCAGTTCTTCGCTATTTCCAGGGTGGCCTCATGGGCCAGTTCTAAGCACACCACAGTCTGGATCAGGTACCCAGGCCTTGAGTTTGACACCCCTGACATATGCTAAACCAGGGTCTTCAAACTTGACAGTGTGGACTTCAACTTCCAGCATTCCTCCTCCAGTCATGTTAGCTCAGGAATTCTGGGAGTTGAAGTCCACAAGTCTTAAACTGGCCAAGTTTGAAGACCCTTGTGCTTATCAAATAATAATCATTAGAGGTTCTAAGCATACTTAAGACAAATAAAAGGGTTTAGAAATAGTTTGTACCTTGTAGCAGAGTTTCTGCATAACTTCTCCAAATGTATCTAGCTGCTGATACAAATTATCCCACCACCTATTTTTAGTAAACTGCACCGTTTTATTATTTTGCACGTCAGTATATCGAAACCAGTTGCTTTGTGTTTTTTTTAAATAAAAGCTTGCACACAAATTTTCATTAGCCTACATGTCTCTTTGGAAAACTGCATTCAGAAAAATGTGGATATAAGCAAAAAGAAAAAGAGGGGACGCAGTGGCTTAGTGGTGAAGCTTGTTGATCAGAAAGGTTGGCAGTTCGGCAGTTCGAATCCCTTGCGCCACGTAATGGAGTGAACCCCTGTTCCTTGTCCCAGCTTCTGCCAACCGAGCAGTTCGAAAGCATGTAAAAATGCAAGTAGAAAAATAGGGACCACCTTTGGTGGGAAGGGAACAGTGTTGTGTGTGCCTTTGAAGGCATTTAGTGCTGCCGGCCACATGACCCACAGAGATGTCTTCGGACAGCGCTGGCTCTTCGACTTTGTAACAGAGATGAACACCACCCCCTAGACCTGGAAATGACTAGCACATATGTGCAAGGGGAACCTTTACCTTTAAGGGGAAAAAAAAGATTCTAGGGTAAAATTTATGAACTGCAAAATTTTAAGGGAATCAAAAATTTAAATTTGGTAAAAGCAGAATGTGTGGAAGTTTATTTTTACAATTGAATGTAAACAGGTTAAAATGGCTTCATCTCATGCAGAAATGTTTTCCAATCAAATAATATCACTGTAGTCCAGAAGCTTTCTACTCTATGTGAAATGTGAATTTTGTGAATTTTCCTTAATGAGAATTTTCAAAAAAATAGTAGAAAAGATCACATGTTTAAATGAGAAGACAAACAAATGAAAATGTCCAAAAGGCAACTGGACTTTGTTTCTCCTTGAAGATGTTTTGCTTTTCATCCAAGAAGCTTCTTCAGTTCTGACTGAATGGTGGAGGATGAAAGGATTTATATTCCTTGCAGTCATCTGGTCATTTGTGCTCTTTGTGGGAATTATGAAAGATCTTCAAAGAAAAACAGAGACCAGATACTTTTTGAAAAAGCACCTTTGGGACAACCATGACCTGGATGGATGACTGAGAATCTCCATAGACAAACAAACAGAAACTAAGGGAAAAACTCTTAAGTGTAAACCTTTAAGGTAAGAACCAAACATCACTAGCAAGATATGTAAAACTAAACTGATTTTGCTTTCTTTTTTTCCCAATATCCAAAAAAGTTGAGTAAAATTATTTATTTCAGTATCCTAAAGAAGAAGTACAATGAAGTTGTCTAAAAGGATATGACCAGGTCCTAGAAGCTTTGTCCTAAGAAATATTTCAAAATAAATCTAGAAGAACATCCTTACTTTCCTTCATGTCTTACAGGTAAGAGATCTCTGGTTCTTCTTTCTCACCTGTGATGGCCAACATTTTCTGGCATATATTTCGGCACAATTTGGATATCCTGGAGATTTTCTAAGTGACTACAAGGGGGAATGGATCTTGCACTTGCTTTTATTGTTTTTACAGAATACCAAGAGATATTTCTTGAGAACAGCATGATTGCCTAGAGGTGGAGCTCTCACCTAACAATCAGAAGGCTGTGAGTTCAATCCTAGGTAGTGCCAGAAATTTCTCTCTCTAGGCACAATGAGTAATTGTCTGCTGCAAATTCCGCATAAGTGTCAGGAAAGGCATCTGGCCAGTAAATGCTCAACTCCAATCAGTCACCCTGAACCCACCCTAAAACAAGGAATTGCAGGGTCATTAGAAGAAGAGAAACCACCTCCCCAGATATTTCTTGATTTAATTTGTTACTTTATCCATTCAGTTACATAGATGCCTGCATTTTATTTAGTGGTGAGATAAATGAACAATGGGTAACCAGGGTGGGCTGCTGGGGGTTTGCAAGGGTTTGGAAGAGTCCTTAGCTAAGATTCTGTACAGTTTGGAGAACTCCCAAATCCCACTCCTGGCTGGTCCCGCCCACCCCTCCTCTCCCAGGAGTCCCCATGTGGCCCGTTTTGGATGCAGGTAAGTGTAGAATGCACACGGAGGCTCTGGGAAGTTTGGGAAGGCCAGAAATGGGCCAGTTTCCAGCTTCCAGAAAGCCTCCGGAGCCCGGGGAGGCTGTTTTCACCCTCCTGGCAGCTCAAGGAAAGCTTCCGGAGCCCAGGGAGGGCAAAAATGCCCCCCACCATGGGGCAGGAGGGTGACTAGGCCATGCCCACCATAGTCACACCCACCCAGCAACCAGGCAGAGAACCCTTTGCTAAAATTTTTGAAGACCACCCCTGTGGGTAACCCACCTGTTATCAAAGTCAGTAAGCTAAATTAAACAATACTCCAATTGTCAAGGTGCTAGTTTGTAAAGCATAGTTTAATAAACATTCTAAGAGAAGAAGAAGAAGAAAAAACAACATTAAGAAAATGTGTGAGATAATGGACTTTAGAAAAGTAACCATAATGGAAGTGATTTCCTGAATAGCAATAGAAATGGGAACATAATGAATGGTTCAAGTACATAAATGAAGGAGGCAGTAACAATTTCCACTCAATGCAAAATGGAGAGAAAGTGAAGAAATGGATCAAAAGCTAGTTTTTAAAAAAGAATTATGTAATGGACACATTGTCCAGCACTTATCAAAGTGAAATAACTAAAGGGAATACAGGTATGTGTGTTTACATACACACACATTCTTTGCTTTGTCCACCTCTCTTGCAACTCTGTTTGAAGAATGTTAGGTTAGCATTGTGTCTGGGACACTGTGCACAAACAATATGCTAGCTAAGAGGATCAAGGTAAGTATCCTCACTTCTTTTACTCTTGATGAGTTTCCCTCAAAAATCTCTTCACAAAGGTTGGACCTTCTAAAGAAGATCCAGTGAAACACACACACAAGAATACAGGTACAAATGTTTTGTCTTTTGCCTCGAGCAATGAAGCACTCACAACTCCTGGAGGCAAGCGGTTCCATTGATTAATTGTTCTTCTTGTCAGGAAATTCCCCCCTTATTTCCAGCATGGATCTCCTTCTGAGAAGTTTCCACCCATTGCTTCTTATTTTGACCTCAGTGTTAGCGAGACCCTTTTCCTTATTGCAGCCTTTGAAGCATTGGAAGACTGCTAACATCTCTCCCTTCAGTCTTTTCTTTGTTAAGCCAAACAAACATACAGATACATTTTACATGTAGGATTTAGCTTTCAGACCTTAGATTATCTACTCTGCCTTCTTTCTAGGACAGGGATGTCAAAATTTGATTTCATTGAGGGCCATATCAGGGTTGTGATTGACCTCGGTGGGGCAGGGTGGGTGTGGCCAGCTTGACACCACTTGTATCGGGCACCTGTGGTGGCCCGAGTACTCTGACAGTGAAAATGGCCTCTTGAGATCTGTTTCGGGCTACGATAGTCTCCTGCAACCCTCTGCCAGTGAAAATGGAGCTTGGGGGGTGGGGTGGTAGTGGTGCAGACTGATCCTTTGCTGTTTCCAGGGTAGACCCATGGACCTGATAGAAGCAACCCACAGGCCAGATCCAGGGTTGTGATTCAACCAGTGTAACAACTGGTTAGTGAGCATGCACAGAGACTTTACTGCTGACCTTCTCCAGTAATCTCTCTGTGTTAAACAGCTGACAAGTGGCAAAACACTGCAAATCAGCTGAGCTTGAACAATAAGATATAAAGCAAAGACTAGAGCTGAGGTAGGCAAGTGAGTCCAACAGCTGATCATTGGAGCGAACCAGTTAACTTTCAGCTGATATTCGGAGCTACTAGTTCGTCTGAACCAGGCCAAACCAGTAGAATTCCACCCCTAGCCGTATCCTTGAGTTTGACATCCCTGTCCTAGGAGCTCAGCGAGTGACCACAACTAGATGCAAATGTGCTCTTAATATAAGGCAGTATAGAGTAGTGCTATCACTTCCTCTGATCATGATACTATCCCTCTGTTCATACAGCTTAGGACTGCATTATCTTTTTTGACATCTGTACCATGGTAAAGATGCATATTTCAGCAGCAGTATACTAGGACACTTGGAACCTCCCACAGATTGAGCCAAGTTGACCCAAGTACTGCCTACCTTGTATTGTACCTGTGCATCTGATTTTTTTCCCTCCCCATGTGCAGGACCTTACTTTTCTCACCACAGAACTGCATACATTTTTTTAATGTAGGGTATATCTACAGACCAAAAATATTGCAGCCTTGATCCCTTAGGACATTCTGAATAAATTCTATTCTAAAATTATAATAAAACATACCATACATAACATACATTTAAGTACTTTTATGCCCCCCCCCAAGCCACAAAGATTAGATGCTTACAATTGATATTTTAAGTGATTTGCCAGAAAAATGTAGGTTTCCATGGCAGAGGAAAAGATTAAGATTAAAGGCCCTGTCACACTGCCCAACAGATGCAAAACGTTAGTAAAAAGGACACAACGGACGAGAAAATGTTTCATCCGTTGTT
This sequence comes from Laticauda laticaudata, assembly GCA_004320025.1. Taxonomy (NCBI): domain Eukaryota; kingdom Metazoa; phylum Chordata; class Lepidosauria; order Squamata; family Elapidae; genus Laticauda; species Laticauda laticaudata. The sequence continues at coordinate 3,351 of BHFT01039801.1, read as the reverse complement.
ATCCGCTCTCAAAAGGGGCAAAAATTTGCATAACCAGAGTGGATAACATGGAAAGGAACGGACGCGGAGGAGCGCAGGGCGGATGGAAAGCAGATGCGGAACGGGAAGCCCAGCGGATGAACTGGGATGGGAGGCACGGATGGGTACATCGCTAGGCTTCCAGGGGAAAAAACCTTTCCAGCCACAACGGAAACGCAGAACGGCATACAGCGGTATGCAGCAGCTGGACACGAGTAACGCATGAGCGCGTAATGCACAGTGGATGCACTCAGCGATGAACGCGGAATGTCACAGCGGAAGCCTACGCGCTATGCACATCTGAATCCAAACGGATGCGAGCATTATATGCGTAAGCCCCGCAGAAAAAGAGGAAGCAGGCTCCAAGCAGGTCACCATTCGGAAGGAAAGCACCTGCTGCCGGATTATCATTTGAGTTCCTTGCCTGCCTTGCCTGTATGCCTGCGTGCAAGCCTTGCTGGCAAGCCTTCCTGCCAGCCTCCCTGCCAGGCCTGCCTCCAACCTCCAGGCCAGCCTTCCCCTGCCCAAGCCTTGCTTTTCTAGCCTGAGCTGCCAGGCTTGCTGTACCTGCCTGCCTGCCAGCCGTTCCTGCCAGCTGCACTTCCAGCCTCCCTGCCAGCCAGTCTGACCTGCCTGCCTTCCTGCCAGGCTTCCTGCCAGGCTTCCTGCCCAGGCTTCCTGCCAGGCTTCCTGCCAGGTTGGGGCCTGACAGCCTCCCTACATGCCTCCCTGACAGGCCAGCAACCCCACAACCATGCGGAAGAAGCCGAAGCCCAGCAACCTGCCGCCATCCCTGGCAAGAGGGACAGGCCGCCAACCTCCCGCCCCCTGTCCCTGACCTGCTTCTGCTGGGCTTCTGCTGCTCGGGCTTGCCCTTCTGGTGCTGGAGCTTTTTGCTGGTGCTGCTTTCCTGGTGCTGGTGCTTCTTGCTGGTGTCTCTACACTGCTAGGTGCTGCTCCTGGCGTGGTGCTTCTGCTCGTGGCTTCTCTGCTGAAGCTGCTCCCTGGCGGTGGTGCTTCTGCTCGTGACTTACTCTGCTGGTTGCTGCTCCTGCGGTGGTGCTTCCTGCTCGTGGTTACCTACTGCTGAACGGGCTCCTGGCTGCTCGCGTGCTTCTGCTCGTGGCTTTACTCTGCTGTTGCTGCTCCTGGCGGTGGTGCTTCTGCCTCCGTGCTTACTCTGGCTGAGCTTGCTCCTGGCGGTGGTGCTTCCTGCTGCGTGCGCTACTCGTGCTGAAGTTCTCCTTGTACGGGCTGGTCTGCTCTATCCTAGCTCGTGCTCCTGGGTTTTCACTCGTCCTCTCGGTGCGTCCTGGCTCTTGCTCATCGGTGCTCGTTGCTCCTGGTCCCTGCTGGCACTGCTGGTGCTGCTGGTGCTTACTCTGCTCTTATGCTGGTTCTCCTTGAGTCGCTGCTGTGCTCCTGTAGCTGCTGATCTGCCTGCTGAAATGATCTGCTGCTGCTGCTGCTGATGAGATGATGATGATTATTGACCTGCTGGTGCATGATGATGATGGATTGATGATATGATTGAGTGATGATCCTGCTGCTGCTGCTGCTGGCTGTAGGCGGAGCAGCCCCTACTACCTTGGCAGTCCCTTTGATGAGGTCCCATCTGGTATCCAGCCAAAGGGAGTGAAGAGGCATATGCAGCCGCGGACGGAGAGAGAGGCAATACTTACATTAGGGGAACACGAGGATGAGGTGCTGGAGCTGCTGAGAGAGAATGACTATCCTGTGCGCGGAGGGACACCGGCTGTACAGGGACACCAAACAGGAAGCAGGCTTGCTTGGAGGAGAGAGGCGGAGAGTCATGAGGCCTACATTTCGGAGGTTGCCTCCTCGCGCTGGCTTGGAAGCACAATGCACACCTGGTTTTATGCGAAAGCACTGCACCTCAAGAAAACTGGCCAGGCCCACGGTTAACACTGGCGCGACAGAGAGGACCTACGCATGGCCAGGTGCAGCTTACCTGGAGGTGTGATCGCCCACCGAGGAGCAACCAGCAGCCCTCTCACTACCCTTCTTCTACTCTCGGGCAGCCTGCTGAGAAGCCAGTCCTCTCCCTGGCCCGAGGTCATTTCCTGCTCTCCAGGCAGGTTCTGTGGAGCGTGCCATGGCGGAGAATGCGCGGACATGTGTGTTGTAACCCATGGATTGGGAGCGCGTGGAGGACTCCCTTGTGTGGTGGGAGAAAGGGGACAGCGTGTCCACCACAGCCCTACCCGCATCACCACCCCTTTAGCTCCCACCTCCACAGAAAGGCCAAGAGAGCCAGACAGGAGGGGGCAGAGCCACACTGTCCTGGCTGGAGATCAGGACACCATCCGTAGCAAGCATAGATCTCCTCCTCTCATGTCGTCCCACACCGACTCCTCATCATCCAACTGGCAAGCCCTTCCTTCTCCTTTGTCAACCAGACCCTCACAGACATGACGGAACCCCCTAGTACCAGGTGGTGAAGCGACCGGATCACCGATCTGCTTCGACAACCCGTCCAGATCCAGGAACGCTTGCTCCCACCCAGTCAGTCTGACTGCTCCACCCCAGGTGATGGCCCTCCCCATTTCAAGGCTTTCCACAGGCCCTCACCTACCAGAGGCTACAGCTACCAGGAGGTCAAGCAGCACAGGGCCAGCAATCCCTTCCCAGTCCAGGGCACAGCTCTCATCGACGCCACCTGTGCCACCGTTCAACTGATGCCACTGATACCACCGATGCCACTGACTGCACCCTGATGCCACCGATGCACGATGCCACCCATGCCAACCGATGCCACCACGCCAGCTGCTCTCCACCCAGTCCAGCGTCTGCTGCACCTACCAGGTGCTATGGCTACAAGGACGGTCCATCAGCCACAGAGCAGCACTTCTCCCAGTCTAGCGCACAGAGTCACTTGGTCGACCATTCCGGCCCCGGGCTTCCACCATTCCCACCGATGCCACCCACACCAATGATGCCAAAACCGACGACAAGCACATGCCGAGTCCCATCACCCAGCTGCAGGACCAGACTAGCCACACTTCACTGCTCCTTCCTCCACCCCACAGCCACAGCCGGCCCAGTACATCAGTCCTCCGGTACTGGGGTTGACAACCCCATGGCATGGAAAAAGGAGCTCTCACATATCAGCTGAGGCCAGCGTGTCCGAGAGCTTCCTCAACACACTGTCCACCTAGTTGTCCTCTCGGGCCAGGCACCCAGTGTGCCTTCAGAACCAGCACTCCGCCACAGCACCTTCCCACAAGCACCTGGACCCTTCACCCCTGAGATGGGCACACCTCTGCCGTGACTCCAAATAGCGGTTGCCCACGAGAATCTCTCTCTGTGTCT
>BHFT01039799.1:0-21217 GCA_004320025.1 Laticauda laticaudata | reverse complement strand
GGTCTTTCCTCTGAATGGTGACCTGCTTGCGAGCTGCTTCCCTTTATATCCGTGGGGCTGACGCAGTGCATCCTCCCTGCATGTGCAGTGAATGCTTTGCATCCGCTAGGCATCTGCTAGGCTTCCGCTCTGCATCCGCTTGATCCGCTCGGCATCCGCTCCTTCCGTTGTGCGTCCGCTTCGCTGTGCTCCCCCGGAATCCCTGCGGATGTGCCATCCGCTTCTATCCGCTAGGCTTCCATGGAGCATCCGCTTTACATCCTGGCTACGTCCTCCCCCTGTCCGTTCCTTTCTTTTGTTTTCCGCTCTGTTCATGCAAATTTGGGGAATTTTTGAGAGCGGATAACGGATGGAAAATTTGCTCGTCCGCTGTCCTTTTTACATACGTTTTGCATCCGTCGGCCTATGTGATAGGCCCTTAAAACAGCAGCCTGAGGTCTGTGGCTACAGGGAATCTCTTCAATATACACCAAGTCAGAATGAGAGGTTTCCAAGCTGCTTGATTTCCCCCGTGGCCTTTTTTTTTAAATTTGTGGATGTATGTTTGTAACTATCACAGGCAAAAGTAGGCAGGACTCCACACTGGCAGCTTATATATTATTCATGTCTCTTTTCCTGTTCCATTCAGGAGGCATTCAAGGCTATTAGGCATCAGCTAAATTAAATTAAATTGAGAAGCAGAGAATACCACAAGCCTGCTGCTTGGCAGTAAAAACCTGTAAAAAGAATTTTCGCTCCCATCTCAACCCCAAAAGGTCCTTTGCCATCAATATCGCCCTGTGCGTCACATCTTGGGCATTGCTTTAGGAAAACAATGCTGCGTCAAGTAACAGACTGCAAGGGGAAGTGTCAGTTTTTCCACGTAAAATCAATTTTGGATCTTGCTAAATCTCTGCTTCACCCAGCTTTTATTTTTTTCACTGTTTAAAACACTGTTTAAAGCAAATGAGACACTGACCTGCTGTGACATGTCAATTCTAGTATTTACTCGTTTTTTAAAGTGCTCCCGGGTCTTCTCAGGATACAGCAAGGGAAGCAAAAGAACCCTGCCTTTGTTTGAAAGTGAGCTCAATTGCCAAGAAAATAAGACTACACTGAATTAACAGGGATCATCCTTGGAAGCTAGAAGAAATGGCAGGAACCATCTTACTTCTTGCTTTCTGGTCAATGGCTGTTTGCATGATTGCATTTAATTTTGGTCATCACAATACAAAAGAGATGACGAGACTCTAGAAAGAGTGCAGAAAAGAGCAGCAAAGATGATTAGGAGTCTGGAGGCTAAATCATATGAACAATGACTGCAGGAACTGAGTACATATAGTCTAGTGAAGAATAGCAGTGACATGATGGCAGTCTTCCAATATTTGAGGGGCTGTCACAGAGAAGAGGGGATGGCCTATTCACTAACGCACCTGAGGGCAAAACAGATGGAAGTTTATCAAAAAATCATCCAACCTAAAACTAAGGAGAAATTTCCTGATGGTGAGAACAATTAATCAGTGGAATGGCTTGTCTCTGGAACTTGTGGGTGCTCCATCACTGGAGGCTTTTAAGAAGACACTGGACAACCATTTGTCTGAAATGGTACAGGGTTTCCTGCCTGAGCAGAGATTGGACTAGAAGACCTCCAAGGTCTCTTCTCTTCCAATTCTCATTCTGCAATCTTACAGGTAAAAGCAAATAGAAGAGAATATCTGTAGCTCAGGAATTCTTGGTGCTACCTAAGCTTGGTTGTTTGCTTGCAAATGTTACGTCTTCATTGATGATGTTACCTGGTTCTATACTAAAACATCTGCAAGCAAACAATCAAGCTCAGAGGCCATTAAGAACTTTTCACAAACAAAAACTCAGATGCTCCTGTCAAACCTTCCCCCTATTTGAGGGTTTTAAAGTCTCCATTAGCTCAGTTCAGAAGACAAAAGTGTTTTTTGTCACTTCTCTGTCCCCCTAGAAAAATGCCCTGACCAAAAAAGACAAATTCTCAGTAGTGCTTTCACCTTGGCTTACAGCAGTGTTTAGAATCACCTTTTATTTACAGGCTAGAGGGTGTTACTTCCCCACTTCTTCCAGAAATCATTCCTGTATTTAAAAAAAAAATAAACAAAATGTCCTAAACCAGCCTTCTCTTTTACAGCTGCTTCATCATGTTGGATTATATTTAATCTTCAAAAATGATTTTTCGTGAAATGGGAAGAACTACGATTTACATCATGGTGATCCAACCGTTTTCTGGACTGGGGAAGGAATCTGAAATAATAATAAAAAGAAATAGTTGTCCATCTCTTGGGCACTTCAGTACACAGTCTCCTCAATCTTTGGGAGACAGTTCAGGTAAATACTTAGTATTCGTCTAATGTATCAGCCCTTGGAACGGACAGGCCTCGCTCCTTCAGTGCTTGCATTTTTAACTTGTCTGATTCTTGCTTCGTTTGCTGCTCTACCCGTTGAACTTCCAAGATTTCCTCTATCGAGACTTGCTGCAAAGGGGTATCACTTTCCTTTTCCAGGTCCTGCAGTAGAAAAAGAATCAATATTTCAGGGCTTGAAACTGGGAAGAAATTGCTGTTTCTTCCTTCTGAGATACAAACCACATATGCTGTGAATTTGTACAGGTATGTTCAGTGCCTCTGTTCTATACTACATTATCAAACAATTCTCAATTTTAAAAAAATCACTGAAACATACAATTTATCATACAATAAATTATAAAAATAAAATGGGTGGAGGGATGACTCAATGGTTAAAGATGCTGAGCTTGTCAGCTGGAGAGCTGACAGCCCAAGTTTGAGGCCCAAGCTCTATGCAACTGGGTGAGCTCCCATCCTTGCCTCAGCTCCTGCCCATCTAGCAGTTTGAAAGCATGAAAATTCAAGTAGATAAATAGGTATCATTTCAGTATTCTGTGCATCTTTGGCATTTAGCCATGTTGGACACATGGCCACTGAAAATGTCTTCATATTGGCTGGATCCACAGCCAAGAAACAGAGATGAGCACCATGCCCTAGATTCAAACACAACTGGACAGGGAAACCTTTACCTTTCTAAAGAATAAAAAACTCCTAAAAATCTATTTTTTTCTGTAACCTTACAATCTCCAGACAGATCAACCTACAAGCGCTTTTAATCCCAATTTAGGTCAGCTAATATCAATTAAATTGTAGCAGTGTTTCTCAACCATAGCAACTTTAAGGTGTAAGAATTTCAACTCCCAGAATTCCGCTCCGAGGCCTGTGATTCTTTGAACAAAGAAAAACAAGTTGCTGACTTACAATTTCTCCCAGGAGCACAACATTCTCGCCTCTGACTACAAAGATGCCACGAGGGATGTCACCATACTTTCTGCCCACATGAATGCGTTCCACTGTTTGGTGCAAAACCAGATTTGCTGAAAGTTTAGGGAGAAGGAAAGAAACAAAGATGGAAAGAGTGATGAAATGTGTGGCTGCTTGTAAAGGAAAAGTCTGCAACCTTCCACCTTTGCGTTTCTGTGCAATGCGTTCTAAAGAGATCAGCAAATAATACTAATTAGCAAATATTTCCTCTTTGTTGTCTGGCTTTGGAAGTATTGTTTCTATTTAGCACTTATGAGACCTGTTTTTCTTCCAACAGGTAAGAAGTGAATCTTCACTTTATTTTAGTCATCCAACAACTCAATGAGATAGTTTATACTCTTTAGATGTCCTTTATAGTTCTTTTAACAAACATGATGGTGTTTCATTTTCTTTTGTTATGTCCCTAAAAAGCACACTATTGTCATATATGTGGCTTATATTATATTCCCAATCAAGGAGAATATTTGTAGCTCAGGGTTGAAATTAGGGGGGCTTTTTGCTCTCTGAGCTTGGTTTTCTTGTAAACATTTCATTATTCCAACTAGATAACATCATCAGTGTCTAACAAAAAAACAGCCAAGCTCAGAGAGCACCAAAGACCCCTCAACTTATGTTGCATTACTCAAGTTTTCTTTTTTTGTGTGTGACCTGTATTTCTAAAACTTCTTCCAACTCTTTCTTTTGTCTTACTAGCATATTCTTTGTTAGTATGTTTTATCTTTGTTTATTTTCAAACCTGCTACTTTTCCATATTCTTCTATTTTTTCTGTCAATTTAGGTGCTGTTCCCAATGGGTCTTCTAATATAAATACGAGGTCATCTGCAAAAGCTTGCAATTTATACTCTTCCTTTTGGATTTTCATTCCTTTTATTTCTTTATCTTCTCTAATATTCCTATTCAACACTTCCAATGTTAACACAAACAGCAGGATAACACAGGCAGAAAGGACCATCTCAAGCTTTCAGCTCTCCAGTAACAAGGCTAAAAATGACTCCTAACTTTCTGGTAAACAGTTGTAGACAGGAAATATTGTACTTGCTTTCTAGGATACTGAAATGAAAGTCAGGAAAGACTAGTGTCTATGTTTGCACATTGCTTGAAATCAGAGTTCCCTTGACTACTGTTTGTTAAATAATCCACAGTTCATACAATAAGTCATAAACAAAATAGCTTGGAGTGACATTCCATGTTAAGTCAGAATTAAATTTTCATGTGAATCCAAAAGTACACACCTTCAGCATTCAATTTTGGTGATCTGAGAACAATCCATCATTTTTTAAAGGTGTTAACAAGCCATTTACAAAAGCTTCTCAGCTTGGTTATCAGGAGCTTATAGGATCATGAAAGTAAATGTGGTCATTTACAAATAAGGTCTTAGCAAATAATGGTTCATTTGGAGAGGTGTACAATCAGACAGCATATACCATAGGTAGTCCTTGCTTAGTTACTGCCTCATTTAGCAACTGTTTGTGTTTAAGATGCAAAAGTAACTTTACAACCAGCCTCTGCATTAATGACCTTTTCGGGTCTGTAAAGGAAAGGACAGCTGTTTCACTTCATGATTGTTTCAGTTGCAGATCCCAACTGTCTATTTTTCTATGCTTTTCTCATTGAGTAAGTTGCCTTTCTTCAGAATTTCATATGTATAGCAAAATCAAAATCATAGTTGACATCCCTCATTTTTTCCAACAGGAAGTCTATTCTGTACAGAGGTATGCAAATCCAAACTCTATCTGGCATCTAACACAAATTTACCCTCTAATTTATCTGCTAACCAAAGGTGTACAGGATTTCCATACGTATAAATAAACATGCTGATAACAGAACAATGTTTCCCATTCTTTCAGCCCAAAAGGGACTAACCTACAAACAAATCGACACCATCAGCTTCCAGGTTGGATACAGGTCGGGGGCTTGCTGCCCTATATGGCCAGCATGAAATTGCAGAATGCTAGGCATTGTTCAGGAAAAATAGTTATATCATACATATTGGATCTGAAGCCAAAAAGATTTTGCAAAGTGGAAGTGAGATGCATCCACATTTGTTGGCAGTTAAGCAGTTGTATCTTTCTCTGGGCTCATACAATATATTGCCATTAAAATGCATTTGAGCCAGGGTGGATAAAAATCGATTTAAAAAATTGATTTTTAAAATTTAAATTGGATTTTAATTTTTTTATTAAATTTATCTTAATAAAATGCTTTTGAAGTAAAAATTTATCTAAGGATAGTTTTCTATTTAAGATACATTAATAATTTATTTTATTCAGCATGAAATGGAGCTTAATTATGTAGAATGAAGCTGTATACTCTGCAATATTGGGACTGTCAGTGAGTCAACAGCAGGTCAGAGGAGGAGCTGCTGTGGGACAGAGATGACATAATTTAAAAATTATGATTTAAAGTGACTTGATTTAAATCAAATCCACCCTGATTTGACCTATGAAGACAGCGAAAGATGAAACGAGCTACTTGAAATATACATGTCAGTGTTCCTTAACTGGTTTGATTTTCCTGGATTTGCACAACTACTGTGTAAGCCCAGCAAAACAAAACCCGTAGATTCTATAAGGAGATCCCAATAGATGTACCATATGTGCTTATCCCAAAACATTTTTTTCAGCATTAAATCCAAACCGCAGCATGTCAGTACAGGCTCACTTGCAATTATTTGTAGGTTTCCTTGTAAGGATGTGGTCAAATGCAACAATAATGGTATGCCTACCCAACGACTAGTGGGATTTGATTATTTGCAGACAAGCATTATTTAATAATCCCACATCTGGAGAACCTTTCAAGACTTCTGCTCTATTACCATATAGCAAATATTAACATCAGGCCACAAAAATATTTGAATACCACTACTTATTTTCATTCTAGAAAATAGGCACAATATACTGTTTCAGTTCTGTTCCTCTGGTCAACCCCACCAAGATTACAAACCACTATAAATTAAAGAATAAGTTAGGGAAGCCCTACAGAACATGATTTCTGAAATTCTTTTCCAAGTCCTTTGCTGATAATGCCTGTAGAAGTACAGTGTCAACATTTTATTCTGTAAATGTAAACACGTATATGTTGCATCTCTGTGGGTTTTGCTCTCCATTTGTGGGGATGCTTATATAGGTAAACACAGGAAGACCCTTAAGTCCTATGCCCATAGCAGCTTAGAATGGTCCAGTAGCAAACATTTCAACCATTGACCAATATCACAGAGACGCACAGGAAGTCTTTTTCTTCTGCAGTCCCCTTTTTTCTAATCCATTTTCAAACTCAGTTTTTTTTTTAGCAGTTTCTCATCCTGCACCCAATTTTGTTCCATTCTATTCAGTTGTCAGACAATTATACTGCTTATAGACATACAAATAAAGAGTCCCATGCCTCTTTATATAAACTTCTTTCCAACTTTCTCCAGCACAGAAAAGAAAAAATAAAAATAGAGAAAAAGGAGGACGACCTATTGGGCCTCGACCAAAGAGGCCCTTCTAAATTAAATCTGAGAGTTGGGTCAATCCTGGCTCTTGTTATTTTTGTTCAAATCTTAGTATACCAGAACTAGCCTAAGCTCTAAAATAGTAGTATACAATACTGGGGATTATATGTTGCTCAGAGCTGAATTGTTGAATTCTTGGTATTCTGAGCCTATTTTTCTTTTTACAGATGTTTCCCATCTGCACAAAGAAAAACAAGCTTGATAAACAATCCCACAGCAATGCACTTCTAAGAACAGAAACTACTTTTATGATTTTTACAATCAGATTGTCCAAGTGAAGCTCTCTAAACCCAATTAGAAGCATGCCTAAGTCTTGATCTTCTGTAGCATTTGCTACCCTCTAGCGGTACAGCAGAATTCAGCAGCAAGCTGGACTTTTATGTATTCATGTACGTAAAAGCCTGAATTAACAGTGAACAGCTGAAAATCAAATTTCATAGTAAAGCAGCTTAATTTCAGTAGCAAAAAGTCAGGCCGGGTACAGATTTTAAAGGGGAGAAGATTGCCTCTCAAAAATCACTCCTGCTTTCGAAAAGAAGTTTTATTTGCTGCTGCATTCCAGTTCTCTTCCCCCATCTCACACTAATCCAATGCTTTATGAATTGATGTTGAATACTCAGATTTCTGACCAATCTTTCTGGTCATCTGATGGTTTAGATTTTAGAACAATAATACTGCATGAAAAGTAAGCTTGGGAGAGCCTGGGATGATTTTTGAACCCTAGCTTTTCCCCAGAGGCCATGAAACAAAATTCTACAGGGTTATTGTGGAGCAAAAAAAAAAAGGAACGAATTCCATGTACACTGCTTTGAATTCCTGCAGCAAAGGCAGAATAAAAAATTATTTGCTGGAAAACTTATTTTGAAGGTACCCTAAGAACCCAATCATTTATTTTGATTTTAATCCAGGAATGTCTTTGACATTTTCTTCCTTGAATCAGTTTTGATGCCAGGTCTCCATTGATGCCATTGACAAATCCTTGCAATTTTCTTAGCAAAATTTTTGCATGTAGTTTGCCAATGCCTCTTTCCTGGGGCTAAGAGAAACCCCAACTGGCTTTGCGTCTAAGGCAGGACTAAAATTCACAGTCTCCTGATGTCTTCACATTACACCAAAGAGATTCTATATAGTTATACTCTGTCAGCAATAAGTGCTATTAAGTACGTTCAAAATAAAATGTCACTTTTTTTTTCTTTTCCTCCCTGTTCTTTCCTCAATCTTTTTTTTTCTTTGAACTCCTGGCTTTGGCAAAATATTAGCTGCATGAAGGACCATCAAAAGGTACATAAATGAAAAGAGAATGGTTTGGCATACCAAACTGATCAATGCTGCGCAAATATCCAATCAGTGTTCTGCCATCTCTAAGGAGGACCAAGTGTTTCTCTGGAGAAGGAAAAAAAGAGAGGAAAATCTCATTAATTTGCTTTTCTAGTTCTGAAAATCTATGAGCCTTGGAGTTTTGCAAAATATATTTACTGTGTTGTTTTCTATAAAAATGATTGTCGCTTAGGTTTGCTATTTGGAATTATAAAGAATGATCAGATTCACTGTACAAGCAGAGAGGTGCAGGAATCCAATTAACCTATTTGGATTTGATTTTCATTGCTTGAATTTGCTTTTTCTTCCTCATTCACTCTAACTTAACTGAAAACTTAGTTCACACCATTTTTAAAATGTTGGGTTTTACAGTATTAACAGTGTGCCACATTTTATGCTTATAACACACCATAAACTATGGTTTACTCAGCTCAGTGTTCAGGGGTTCTTTTACACAGTGCAGCATAAACATACCATATGGAACATGCTAGTCTAAAAATATAACCAGCTATTTTGTGGTTCAGGTGATTATGTAAGAATATATCTAAAAATGGGGTTATCTTTTGACCAGCATTGGAAGGATGTTTGCCTTTAAAAGCCATTCAAAAATGTATCTCTGAAGGAAACTATCATGAAAACATTGCTAGCGTAAAACATGGTTGACTTATGTTTCAATGTCCCCGGTAGGTAGGAAACAAACTTAGGCTTTAACCCTCCCAACTTTTGAAAAAATTCACCAGTGGCTTTGAAACTATGGGTTACAACTTAGGGTATTCTGCAAAACTCCCCAACTGTAGCTTATCCCATCAACAATGATTTCAATTAACTTGCTCAAAGCCCACCGCAAGTCAAGTTAAAGCCTTTACAAGCCACTTTCAAGGCAGAAAAGAGAAGAAAAAGCAGGAAGTGCCAAGGTATCCGCCACACACCCTCCAAAACAGAGAGAGCTGTCCCTGCTACGATACGGAACGGTCGCCAGCCGCAAATCCTTCGAACCGAAATCAGCCACAACGCAGCGCTCCGTGCCCCTCTTTTTGGGAAGGGGGGGGTCTCCCCTTTTTTACGCCCTTCGCATTCATGGCCCTCCCTCTGCCTGCTGCCGCCATGCATCTATGCGTGCATGCCAGCCAGGCTGTAGGGCAGCGGAGCTTAAATTAGTGCAGTGCCATTTCCTAAAGCAAAGGCATTTATTTAGAGGAGAGAAGTGGAAAGAAAGCTGGTTCAAAACCCGAGAAAAGGAGAAAGACCGGCTGGTTTTGCAAGGAGCCACCCGCCAGGCGCAAAGGGACGCCGTGTTGAGGCGGGGCGCCCGGCGCGCAACTCACTGTCGATATCTTGGATGAGGCTAGCTGTGCCCGGCATATAATTCATTTTTTCCCCGGACGCAGCGGAAGCTCCGCCGCCTGCATCGGCCCTGGGAGAAGCGGAACCTGCTCTTGCCCTCTCCCCGCCCGGTCCGGAAGCACAAGCTCCGGCGGGGCGGGGAGACAAAGGGGGACCCGTGCCCGGCGGCGAATTGCTGCGCATGGGAGTTCCCAGGAGTGAATCTGGCGGCGTCGGCCTCGACCCTTAAGTAGGCGGACAGGGAAGGGCGGACGAGTCGGGAGCAGTCGCGCCCGACTGGCTGGAGCGCAATCAAAGACGGGATCGGAAAGGGATCTCGGCTGCTCTCGCCGGTCAGGAACTCCTACCCCCCCCTCGGGATTTGGGTTTCAGCGGGGTCAGTAAACCACGTGCGAACCTAATTTGCTGTGGAAAGCCTGCTATACTCAGGTCTGTCGGACATGAGAGTTCACCTGATGTGTTTTATTCAATAAACCATCATTGAGGATGCTATGATCCCAGTTCTAAAACTGATGTATATGCAAGCTTGGAGGATCCTAACTCATCCCGAAAATCACTGGGTGACCTTGGGATATTATTGCACATTCATTTTATCCTTTTGCTCTGATATTATTCTACTCCAAATGGTGCCTGAGCTCGTTACTCCCTACAGCTTTCTCGGCATGGTTTTCTCAAGGAGTTTGCCATTTTCTCCTTCCTTAGGGCTAAGAGAAGGACTGGCCCTAGGTCATCTAGCTGTCTTTGGGTGGGAGCTGAATTTAAACACTACATCAAACTGGCTCTATTCTATTGTTTTATATTCTTACTTTTTCAACACTACAGAAGCTAAGAATTCTTATTTAAAATAGTGTTTCATATTACATTTTTATAACCCTAAATTTTAGGTATTATTTGTATCACATAGATTTTATTATTGCTATTATTTTATTGTGATTTTAATTTAGTGGTCTACCATTGATGTAAAGATATGTACAGTATTTGTATGCTACTCATTTTAAGGATAAAATAGAAGGCAAAAAACATACTTAAATATTTGTATGCCATTTGTCCTATTGTGTTCAGCCGAAGAAAGCCTTGACTGGATGCAGCTTTCCTAACCTGTTCTCCCGCAGATACATATTTAATGGTCAAAATGGCTTCAAATACGACTTCAAACTCGGTTAATTGAAAACCTGCTGAATGTCCTTAACATGTACAGTAGAGACAATCTATATTTTAAACCTATTTAAAAGAAAATGACATAAAAATATTCCTGGGCATAAAATCCCCGTTCAAAATTCTCTTTCAAGTGCCTGGATAGTTAACACAACCTATACAATATTATTGAATTTCTGTTTTGTCACCAATCTTGTTTTGATGGGGACTCTCCATTGGCCCTCCAAATTTGCTATTTGTGGGATAAACCATGCTCAACCCATGACAATATTCCTCTTCCGAAGTAAAGTTTGAAGGCAAATCCTGCTATGTAAAATAAATAACAAATGACAAAAGGGGGGAGGGGAATTTCTCATCTGGGTTCTGAACAAAATCCGAATTCTTTTTTGCCCCGGCGCTTTAAGTTAATTGAAAGTTTCTTCTAAATCAGACTAGCTGATTGGACAACATTCCCAGTGACGTTGGAGAGTGGTCCCCACTTATTGACGTCAGCAGCAGCGTTTGTTTCTTTAGCAAAACCCGACCGCTTTCCCCACATCCGGGAATATCGCAAACAGCCAATCGAAGGCGAAGAGTTGTGTTGATCGTTGTGATTGGTCGCTTGGTGAACAGGCGCACTGCTTTACAAGGGGGGAAATAAATACTAATTGAGAGTCCGTAATGGCGGCGGCGTTGAGGAGGTTACGCGGGACAGAAGTGGAACGAGTTCGGCCTGAACCGGAGCCTCCCCCACCGTTGTGGGGCATGGCACCATTTAGGTGTGCCCAGCACCGCAGCAGCGGGCAGAGCGCGGTTCAGGGCGGCTCCCAGGTAACGGCCCAGTCCATACCCTATTTTTTCTCTCATATATTAAGGCTATATGACGTAATTGACCCCCCCAGGCCACCGTCTGCGTCTCCTTTGCTGTTCCCCCTCCCCCGAAGTGCTGCCACGTGCTCTGTCCAGTCTTGTTGCGTCTACTCTGAGAAGGAAGTGAAACGAAGCCAGTTCTGTTTTGTCCCCTTGTTGTTCCTTCCCTTCTCGTTTGTTTTAATGATTGCTTAGCTGACTCTTGTCTGATGCATTCCTCCAAGTGCGCGCCTGCCAGAGCTGAGCCATAACAAAAACCTTCCCTTGGTTCGGCTAAGTCAGAAAAAGAGGGGAGGGGGGGAGCCTTGGATGGATTAGAAGTTGAAAAGATGGTAAGACCTGTATGAAAAATCCTCTTCTTGTTCCTATCTAGAATTCTTTATCCTTGTCTCTCCCCAGGAAAATCGTATAGACTTTAATTCTCGAAAAGGAGCCCAGAGACTCAGGAAATGTTCTTGGTGATTGCTTTTTCCTATATTGGAAAAAGACTTGCTGGTGAACATAACATGGAAGGGAGGGACTACTGCATAAATCTGGGGAAAACATAAAGCAAGTCTGTTTTGTTTGATCTTTTCTTTTGGGGCTCTGTACAGCTCCAGGCTCTCAACAATTCTGTGTCATGAAGGTAGGTCCTAAGAATTGTTTATATGTCTTAAAATGTTGTGTTTTGTATTCCTAGAAGGTTCTTTCATTGATCATTACATGGCAAATACAGCTTATTTTCAAAGCTTGGATGGGATTAGCTGGCTCTTAGCTGCTTTTGAAGGTTTGTTTTGTTTTGGAACTTGATTCACAGTTGTCAAAATGTTGAAGCAGATTCAAAGAGTTGCTTTTTTTTTTTAAGTAATTCATCGTGGAATTGTAGTATTGTGTAGAAGATGCTGTTTTGAAGCACCCGTTTTTAGTTTATTGTACCCTAGTTTTTTCACATCTTAAAAATTGAGATTGTAACAATAAAGGATTTATAAAAGTTGTAAAGATTCTGAATGAAGAGCAAAGAAATCCTAAATTTAAACTCTGAACAATTTCCTAATATACTTTAACACTTAGAAAGTTCTTAACAAGCAATGGTTATGATCTGAATTCCTTTTTATTTCTTGGGAGATTAGTTTTAGTACAAACTTTTGGCATTGCGGAAAGGAGGTGTGCTTACAAAATTTAGACAAGTAGAGATGAGATAGCCTTAAGCATCAGTTAGTGAAACGAGTGAATGTATGTAGAGCAATACAATGTTATTACTATAATTCTAGACACTTTATTTTAATGTTGGAATAGAAATAACTAATGTGTTTTAAAACTCACTAATGTTTTAATTCACTAATTATTAACTTCCTGTTCTGGGAAAATATTGTAGTTTTTGGAATTTTAAGAAATTAAATATGTATATCTCCAGTTAAACCACATTGAGGACAGATGACAAACTATTTATACTTGCATTCTATAAATTCTTGGACAGTTTGATAGGCTGTGAATAATAGAATTCTTTATAAGAGTATCAGGCAAAAAAATTTAATTAGTTCGTTTGCTGAAGAGAGATTTAAGATAAAGCTTGCTTTTTGTTTGTCAGTCCTGGCAGCCATTCAGTAAATAGTCTGTAAGTGTAAAAGAAAAGGTGTTCCCCAGATGATTATGAAATTAAACATACATAGGCTTACCAATGTTATTTTAGTGCATCACAAATATCAGCAGATATTAAAAATGTAAAAACAATTATTTCAAATTGTGTTTTGATACCACTTAAATTAATAGCTCAATCAGTGAAATAGGTCCTGAAAGACTCTAATATTTTACTACTGATGGTTAAAATTACCAGTGCAAAATATCTAAGTTTAAGCAATTCATTAAGGAGTCTCATAAATTGTATTGGTTAAAGAGAAATGGATAGTAGCTGAGACTATTTTCCTTGAGAAATGGAGGATGGTATTTTTATGATCTTTCTATCTGTATCTACTTATAATTCTTGATATTTCATGTAGCACCTTAACTTTTCCATTTTTAAAAAATACAGCTCAGTCTCAAAATCTATAAGAGTAAATGGACATCCACAAGAGTTTATGCAATGGTAATTTGGTTGGTCTTTCAGATGCCACTAGGATTTTTTTAGAGGATTTAGTGTTACTGTCGGACTCACTGTTATATAATTGAAATAAAATTAAAAATATAGTATGAGTGAGTTATTTGAATCTTAAATAAATTTTAGATTATTGTACTCTGGGGTGTGCCTAAACATTTTAAGTTTGTGTTTAGGTATTGTTGGGTTACATATTGATTATTCTGATCCTTATTTATAGCTCTTATCATTTGAAGATTACAGATTTTCTAGTCATTGCTTGGAAGAAACCATTACTATATATCCACTAATTCCAGATCATTCCTATCAGATATAATATCCTTCCATGAATGTAATATGTAGCCATTTACCTAACACCACAAGAGTTTCCAATTCTTTGTGTATGGTAAAGATGACCCAACAAATGAGCTAAGCTTTAAGGCGTTGCAAAGCATTTCAGAAATGTAATACTAGAAGTATTGTAGCACAGAGTACTTCATGCACCTGCTCTGATCCTCTCACTCACCTGCCTCCCAGGATTTGATTTTTGCAGATAAAATTTAGATTTGTTATTAATCATAGCTGTGTGTTCATATAAATATAAATTGCATTATGAAAAAGGAAGCTCCTGCTCTTTCCATTTCCTGATACAACCTTGAAAAGACTGGAAGTCTTCTACAGTGTGCTTATCCTATTTTTGCCAGTGGTTATGAGTGTTAATGTGTCAATAAAACAAGACTTCCTTGCCTGTCTGCCAGTCACCACTTAAAACATAAACACACACACACAGAGAGAGAGAGAGAGAGAGAGAGAGAGAGAGATTTTCCCCAAAATATTACCTACCCTGAAAATACAACCTACCCTAAAAATAAGCTTCAGCCTGGTTTTTGACATGCACACCTCGTATCAACCCGATCCCAAAAATAAGCCCTAGTGAAGGGGATGGGCGTGGCCAGTATAGGAGGCGGTGAGTGTGTGTGGGCCAATGATATCTGGTAGCAGCAGCCCATGCAGCACAGGTGAGTTGAGTACTTGTGCAAGCAGCAGGCGGAAGCAGAGGCAGGGAATCTGGATGCACTGGACAGTCTGCAAGGAAGCCGAGTGGCTCTGCCTCCACTTACTGGTGCCTCTGCGCAAAGACAAGCCTCCCACAATCCCTGGCCCATAGATTCTCAGCTTTCCTGCGGCCAAGCAGCACATCCAGATCCCCTGCCCCCTCCCCCACATCTCTGCCTCTGCTGTTTGGACAGTCAACTCACCTGCGCTGAAGAGCCTGTGGAGCCCGAGAGCGTGCCAACCAAGGGGCTGCTGGGTGGCTGGAATTCTGGAATACAGGGATGGTAAACTACCCTGTGAAGTTAAAAAACCAGTTGGCTCAAACAAGAGGCTAACCATTTTTATAATGTAGCCAAGAAAGCTGTATCAGTAGTCCCACACAGTCACCAAGAGTTGATCAAGTCAGCCATTACTTTTTAGAGGCTCCTCTGCTATAAGGATCTTTTTATAACAGAAATCACACATGTTGCTACAAGAAGACTGCTGAATTTAGCTTGGTAGCCATGGATTGGCAAGAAGATTTTCCAGCAACATTCTGTTGAACTTCCTACTGATGGTCTGACATTCAGCTTGAATGCAAAAGTTAGATGACTGTATATGCTATTCTAGAAATATTCTAGGTGAGCCTAATCACTTACAGAAATTAAATGTATTGGTTCTTCCTATAGGAACAGCCTCCTTATCCCGGGTATGCCCCCAATTACTGGAATTCATCTCCAAGAGCTTCCTATTCAAATCCATATCCTATTGGATCAGAGCTTCAAGGCCAGGTAGAGTAACAGGAATAACACTGCATTTTGTCTGGACGTGGCTTCTTGTAGAATAATTAAGCTTCCTGTTTGAGAGTTGGTAGTATATAACATGATCTTAAACAGATCAAATAAAGTAATGTAGCATACAAATTTTCAGAGGTTTTCTGCTCAAAACTTAAGCACCTGAAATTTTGCCCTAAATGACGGTTTATAAAATCTGTCTCAAATTGTTTATTAGCCTGTCATCAATGTTCACAGGACTTCTTGTTTTATGTAAATAGTTTATATAGAAGTATCAGTGATTTTAATATCTTATCCAACTGGGTCATTTTGTTTTATTGTTAGCAGAACCAAGCAAACAGGAATAAATGTAACAGTTTCTTTTGCTATGAAATCCTTGGTGCTTTCTGAGCTTGGTTGTTTGCTTGCAAACATTTAATTACCCAATTGGTAACATCAGTGCAAGTGAGTGTGGGATTTGGTTCTCTTTTTATGTATAGTAGTGTCTCTTCTGGCAATGTGGGGGTGTGGTTTTTCTCAGTGATAATTTTTTGGTTAGGGTATTGTTCTCTGCTTGATTGTTTGGCTGGTGCTAATCTCTGCTTATCTGGGTGTTGACTGTTGGCGTGAATATGTTCTGGTCTTTTTGCTTCCTTCTTAGCTTTTTTACAAGCAATATTCTATATTGTCCTTAACTAAAAGTTGCAAGAACCAAAAAATCTTAATAGCATTTTGTTTACTGAGGTTGCTTAAGCAAATAACTCTGGAACTGTCTTTGAATAAGGTATTGATATCCTAATTAATTCTTGTCTTTAAGCTAGGCTAGCCATTTCAAATAGCTTCTCTTTTTGTCCTCCAGGGAATTGATTCTTCCTACGCAAATGGTGCCTATGGATCTTCATATCCAGCTCCTGGGGCAGGGCCGCCATACCCAAATCTCCCACAGTCAAACACATACTATTCTTCAGAGCATTCTCCTGCCACTTATTCCACAGATACTTCTAGCATATATAGAACTCCATCACTGGCATCAAACTGGAATTACCCTCCTCCAGACTGTCCAGCTGAAGGTTCCATGGTGAGGAGGCAGGTAGCAGGTTACTCCCCTCTACAAGTAAATATCTAATATGAATCATCATTGCGTATATGTATATTTGGTCATCTTAAGACAACGAACATACCTAATCTTCCTGCCTCTTAGTCTCACCCTAACAACAAACCTATAAGGTGGGTTGGTTGTAAAGAGTGGCTGACACAATGTCACCATCCAGCTTTCATGCTTAAGGGAGACCTGGCACTTGCCTCTTCTAGGCCATAATATTTTGTCTGTTTCAATTGCTGCCCTTCTTTCTTCTTTTTAAGTGGCAGACATAAAAACAGGAAATGAAAAAGAGCATTCAGATACTGAAAGAAGGGGAGATCACACATGGTATTATGAAGCATCTACTCTAAAGTGCTGGCATGTGTCTTGATCATGAAAATAAGGAAATGGGGGAGGGCAAACCATTGCTTACTCAGTTGTATTACACTCTGCATGGATAGACCATAATCAGATGTGCCCATCAGAAAAGGGCCCAGTCCCTTGGAGCATGAACAGGAATGTTGTTTTTCTATTAGCACCATGGAAATACTGCTACTAGAAATGTCTTAATGTGATGTACTTAAGTGTAAATGTAATTAAGTGATGAGTTTTCCTGAGATGATTAAAGAAAGTGTCTCTGTATCCCCCTTTTCCTACAGGGCCCAGCTTTTCCGCTCCCACCCTATCCCTATGGAGATTGCAATCCTAACATTCCACAGCAGAGGCCATCCCCTCCTCAACCAGGACTTCAAGATGCCAGTTGGCAAACACCTGGCACTTATGGAATGCAGCCTCCCTATGGTTGGCCCCCTCCCCCAACGGGACAAGGAAATCCGTATGTTGCAGAATCTTGGCCTAGCAGTGATGTGTCTACTCTACACCCCCCAAATAACAATCCTAAGGTATGTCTTTGAAATACACAAAGGGTTGGTGCATTGTTTATTCAAGATCAGAAACTCCATTTTCATCTGCTTGAGGATTTGTGCCCTACATCATAGGAAGAATCCCATTGGATACAGTATCTTTCTAACTCCCTTGAAGCAAAATCCAAAATTTTAAAATGGTGCTTTGTTACCAGCTGTTTGATAAATACCTATTTTGGGACAGTTTTATTTAAAAATCCTGAATGTTGTAATGCTAATTCATAGTTTAGCTGTACTTATCTTTTAATGCAAAATATTAAAGAATATGCTAAAAATTTAGGCTCAAAATCAAGACAGTTTTGTGCAAAAATACTGATTACAGTACTGATAATACTGATTAAAGTTGATGTAATTTTTTTCAAATACGTATTGTGAGTTCTGTACTAATAATGTCACTAACATACAGTAGGAAATTAATATAAAAAAGAATGAAAGTGTTTGGAGGGTAAAGGACTAGAGTTAAGGTAACACTTATTAAACATAAAAATATCCTGGTTTATTTTCAGTTTTCAGTCTGAGAAACAAAGTATGAGTTTATATTAGGTATATTATCTGAAATAAGTTTGATTTAATAAGAAATTTGCAGACCCGGGCTTTAAATGTTAAAAAAATGGAGTAGTGTACAGCATTAGACTTTTTAATTATTATTTACAGTGAGTAAAATGAAGACCCAAATTGTTGGGGGCAATATGCTGACTTTATAAACCGCTTAGAGAGGGTTGTAAAGCACTATAAAGCAGTGTATAAGTCTAACTGCTATTGCTATTATAGTACATCTCGAGGAGATTTGTATAGATGCAAAATGGCAGAGGGAAATAACTATTTAAAAAAGCAAGGTGATTAATATTCAACAAGTATTGATATAGAAACATTTTGCCAAGAGCATTTGGGTAAATCTGGAGAAATGTTGTTCGGTCATAGCTGAAATGTTTTGATATTGCAGAAATTGGTAACAATGAAATAAAGTTTTAAAAAGAAACCTAGTAGTAAAAGTAATTGGAGATGCTCATTTTGAAACTTACAAGTCTTCAGTGTAGTAGCTGTTGAGTTTACACATATGTATGTGAGGAAGGAAGTACTTAGTCTAGTGAGCAATTACATTCTTGTTTTTGCTTACTGTGTTATAGAACCCATGAGAAGGTCACCTAGGTTTTAGGCTATTGGATCACGGCACATTGTGATGTCATTCTGACAGGTTCAAAGGTCAGGTCCTGTCCATAGTGGCCTTCAGGACTAGAACCTTTTTGCACTGACATCTTGAGCATGCAGGTCTTACAAATATGCAGAGAAACACGCTGGCAATATTGGCCATCTACGGATCTGCTTTCACAACATTTTCGAGACAGGATGGGGGGAAATGGAATTGATAAGAGTTGTTGAAATTGCTTTTTTTCTGCTTTAAGGACTCTTTTAGCCAAATGGATCAAGGAATTAACCAACATGGTTATCTTCCTGAAGCCAATAATTTGCCTTCTAGAACCACGAATGACTACAATCCAACACAACTTAATGTTAAGCCATCTGCTTCCAACCCCAAAGTGCAGTATAGTGCACAGCCCCAGCTGTATGATAATGTGCATAAGAAACCATCTATGATTAACAGTGGATCAGCTTCTAAAATAAACATACAGCCTCCAACTAATGTGCTGCCTGGAATACAGAAGATCACACAAGTTATGGAGGGAATTGAACTGTTGGAAGAAGAAGTGGATGAATTTGTAGGTAAAAAGACAGATAAGGACTACTGGTTGCTGGAAGAAATGCTGACCAAGAAGTTGTTGGAACTGGACTCAGTAGAGACAGGTGGTCAGGACAATGTGCGCCAGGCAAGGAAAGAGGCAGTTCATAGAATCCAAGCTGTACTGGAAGAACTGGAAAGGAAGGGTCTTTAATGTGAATGACAGTGTTAAAATCCAGTCCTGAAATTATTACAGGTCTCTGGCTTTTCTCTTGACCTCCAAAGCAATAAGTGGGGATGTGCATTTTGACTTTAGGAAATCAAGCATGGTAAGTTTGATCTGATTTAACAGATGGGTCAGATCTGGAATCTATTTTAGTATGGTGGTTATCCCATTCAATGAGTAAGAAGGGATGAAATGCTGACCCTTGTTCTAAGGGTTTCATTGCATAGTTTTACCAGCTACAAGAGAGAAATGATTTGGCGAAAAGAGATTGGGATTTACATCTCAGAAAATCTCCTGGACCATCAAGGATTTCAGCAAGTTACTTGTCATATTTGAAAGGTAGAAAAAAATGTTTTAAGTTGCAATGCAGCACCAGTAAAGCCATGATTTTGGGCTCTTTAGCTAATTTTTCCTGTACATTATTTATAGATTCTTCCTGATCATCATGTAAATTGTGTAATATCTTTTGGGATATAATATGTTCAAGTGCAACCATGCTGATAAGCCATGTGTATCACTAAGGCAACCAAACAGGCATTTTTCATGTTATTTCTCCCTCATCCCTTATGCAAATATCCACATTTAAAAAAAAATGGGACAAGAAAAAGGAACTAGAAGATGCTTGAATTGCTGGCACTTTTAACTAATAAACTGATTCTGAGGATTTGGATCAGGAGAATTTGGTGATAAATACTTAGTTGTGACATAGACTTTATGTATTACAGTTGCTTATATTCTGGTTTAATCTGCTACAGCTGATTTGAAATAATCAGTTCCCATACCTGTGGAGGTCAGGTAAGGATATTTTCATGTATCATCAGCTCTTCACAGTGTGTCCCTGATTCAAAAAGGCAAGAAATACATCTTTTGATGTTTTAAAAAACAGGTATTTATTATTGTAAGAGGTGTTTTTTTTTAAAGAACACTGTGTCAAATAGCTAAAATAATAAAATAAATGTTAGAAGTAAGAACTTTGTACAATACATATAAAAGACTTGTATACCACTTTGGAAGTCTTTCTGGTTGAAAAGCAGGATATAACTGCTTTTAAAGAAAATTGTACATAATGATACAGAAAATATATCTTAAATATGGTATTGTAGTTCCTGGTTTCTTGTGCCCCAGTGCTCTGAATATCAGCAGCAAGAAAAATACGTGATTTGGCTGTAACATTAGCTATTAATTTTCCTTCCTTAAATTTTAAAAGCCTAGATGATACTGTTTGTTGCAATGAACTCAAACTCCCAACTGTTATATTAGCTGGTAGGTTTTTTTTAAATATTGCATGGCCTTTTTCTGCTGTAAATCTGAAGTGTTTATAAACTTCATAAAATCAGGATGGCAATATGGTATAAAGATAATATTCAGCAACGAATAAAAGAACAGATCAGCCAAATTAAAAAGATCTGTGCAACAATTCTATTGTGAAAGTATTGGATAAGAAAACCACAAGAATATGCAGTTTTCTCCATGGTAGGAAAGAAACATTCACGGAAAAACCATGTTCACTTTTCATATTTTTACTTGTTTTAAAGAGTCAGTAGTACTATTTATATGGAAAGCCTTTTTATTGCATAAGGAGAACAAAAAACATACCTCACTTAATTTGTGTGATGATTGTAGTTAGGTTTGTTCTTGTTCTCAACTTACCATATATACTCGCATATAAGCCGACTTTAGAACGCTTTTTTTTCCCCCCAAATTTGGGGGTTGGCTTATACGCGAATAAATCTGGCTGCCGCGACTTCGTGCGGATGAGAGCCAAGATCATCGCCTTCGCGTGGGCACGGCTTCGCATGATGAGAGCAAGACTCTCAGTCGTTTGAAGCGCTGGCCGCGAGGCCGATGAGAGTCTTGGTCTCATCGGCGAACGTCGGGCAGCCAGATTTATTTGCTTATAAGACGCACCCCAAATTTGGGGGGAAGAAAAAAGCGTTCACTGTATTACTGGGAGTTGGCT